>JAOEHX010026842.1:0-19188 GCA_025448015.1 Bolborhynchus lineola | reverse complement strand
GGTCCTGGCGGTGCCGCTGTGGGGCTCCGCTCAGGGGCGGTGAGGGCGCCTCGCGGCAGCCGCGCCTCAGGTTTCAAGCCCCCGGCTGGGGGCTGAGCTCAGCTCTGCTGCAGGGCTCCTGAATGGGCGCTGTCCTCTCCTGGCAGCTTCGGGCTCAAGTCCGCGGTGCACCCACCTGCGGGGAAGGGTGTTCGGCTGCACACATTCCCCTGCCTGCCCGGCTGCCCTCTCTGCAGCCCCTCATCTCTCCACAGTACCCTGTGAGCCTGCCTGCCTCGGCTGACCCCAGGTATGGCCTTGCCAGGAACGAGCTACCCCAGCCCTTGCAGGCGCCAAGCGGCTGCAGTCACACCCCCTGCAGCGCCCTGCGCTCTGTGCCACGGGGCCCGTCCCCGGGCACAACTCACACACTCCATCAGGAACGGCTGCAGGGGCGGTGAACTGGGGAGGACGGAGCGAGGAACAGGGATGAAAGGAGGGGTGTGGATGACCAGCGGGTCAGTACGTGCATCCAGCACTGTCCAGTCGTACTGAACTCCTCTCAGGCTCTGTCCTGGGTGAGGGCTCCCCACTGTGTGTGCGCAGGGGGTGAGTGCAGGGGGGGATCAGCACATGGGCCCCTGTGTCCATGGGGCAGCTGTGCGTGTGCCACTGAAGATGAGGCCAGAGCAGGCAGCGAGGAGGTGATAGGATCTGAGGGAAGCAGGTGGCAAAGGGCCAGCCCAGAGCATGACAGAACCCATGGGGGTGGTGGCAACAGGACCTGCAAACCCTGCTCCAAGACCCCAAGGAGCTGCTGGCAGGAGAGGAGACATCCCTGAAGACTGTTTCAGCTCAGCCAGGAGCAGGGGAAGGAGATGGCCGGGCTGGTGCACTGCAAGCACGCAGCACAGGGTGGCACTGGCCCTCCATGAGCTCACTGCTGCACGGGGCTCTGTCGGGCAGGGTGGAGGGAATCGAGGCCTGTCACTGCTGAGGCACAGCGAATGACCACACGCACTGGACCTGGAGGTGCCTGCAACGGCTGCCCCAGACCCACTAGCACTCCACTCTGGCACACAGCAGCCAGTCTGACCCGGGCCAGCATGAGCAGCACTGGGAACCTTCACAGCAGGCAAGGGCTCTGGGTGCCTTCAAGTGAAGCAGGATGCCCTAGACAGCGCAAACCCAAACCCCAGCAACAGCTCCTCTCTCCATCAAATCCCCACAGGCAGGCAGGCAATCACAGAATCTTCCCTTTGACAGGTTAAAGCCATTTCCTTTGTCCTGTACTTACGGGCCCTTGTTCAAGCCCCTCTCCAGGTTTCCTGTAGCCCTTTTAGGCACTGGAGCTGCTCTAAGGTCTCCCTGGAGCTTTCTCCAGGCTGAACCAGCCCAGCTGTCTCAACTGAAAGCACCAATGGAGCCCAGGCTTCGCAGCAGTTTTATTGGAGCTGCCACAGGAGCACACACAGTGGGCAGCAGTGACCAGCACTTGGGCAGCGCTGCCCAAAAACACCCCGAGAGGGTAGCAGGAGGCCAGTGGGAGCCGCATGGTTACTGTGCCCTTCTTGCCATCAGCATCTCCCGGATGTTATCTTCTGCTTCCTTCACGCTCCGCTCCAGGTACGACTTCTTCTGCTGCAAGGTAGAAAACCCAGAGGACAGTTAAGGCTCACGCTGGTATTGACTGCATGTACCAGCTGCAGGCAGCTGCAGAGGGCACGCGTGTTCCTTCACGTTCCCCAGAGCGAGGACAGCGGTTATTCATTCCCATGGGCAGCCTGGAAACGTTAATGTTTAGCCTCTGCAACATTTACACAGCGTTTGAATTTTGTTCCCTCTGAACCCTCCTCGGAGCTGCTGGGGCTGTTCCATCAGCAGAGCTGCAAAAAGTGGGATACGTTAACCATAGCAAGGAAGGAAACCGAATCAGATCCTCTAGGCTTGGAGCCTAGAGGGGAATGAACATGCTGAGGCCTCCTTATGGATTCAACAGCAAAGTCCTTTTGCACTTGGGTAAAAAAGGCTCTTTTTTCCCCCAGCTGGGCCAGTTTTCTAAACCCAGACCCTCCTTTCTATCCGAAATTCCCTGGCATCATCACCAAATACGTGTGTTTCCTTAATCATCTTTAATTAGGAGAGGCTTGGCAGGGAAGCAGCCTGAAGCTGTGCATCCCGAGATAGGAATTCAGCACACAGCATTTTTTCCTGCTCGTCTGGGTGCTCCTAGGTGGCGGGAAAAATCAGCACTTGGCTCTCTTGACTATTTTCTCTGGGTTTCCAAACAACAGACACAACAGTCTCCGGTGAGGCCAGGCAGGCAGAAGGCGCTGTAGTGGGAGCATGGCAGCCCTTGCTCTGGGCACTGATCTCCAAATGCGTTTGGTTATGAGCTAAGGGGGACCCCTGGGGACGATTCCCAGAGCTGAGCTTGTGGGGAACATGGGGAGAGCTCCACAGTGGGACCCATGAGAGCAGAGCATCACCCATGGGTGCAGGCTGCAGCCTTTATCCAAGCACACGCTGGCCTCCATGGAGCAGCAGCCTCCTGCTATGGCGGGGGTAGCCAGGGACGCTCAGGAGCCAGAGGACACAGCCACTGTGCTGGCAACAGGCAGGAACTGTGAAGTTGATCACAGAATCACAGGGTCAACCAGGTTGGAAAAGACCTTCAAGATCATGAAGTCCAACCACTCCCCAGCACTACCAAGGCCACCACTAATCCATGCCACTGAGGCCCTCATCTACATGGTTTGTGAACACTTACAGGGACAGCGACTCCACCACTGCCCTAGGCAGCCTGTTCCAATACTTGATCATCCTCTCTGCGAAGAAATTGCAGCTTGAGGCAATTACCTCTTGTCCCACCAGTTGTTCCTTTGGAAAAGAGAGCAGCCACCTGCTCCTTCCATCTTTTCTCCATCCTCCTTTGATGCTCCCTGACAGCCTCCACCTGACTCCTGCAAGCCCCTTAGCCCTAAAGCGAAGGTCATTAGCACAGTTCTGCTGCCATCACTCCCCCTCGGCTCCCTCACAGCAGACTGCAGTGACACATCTGTGCACTCAGCTGAAATGCCCGTGCCATGAGGACATCCCTTCCAGCCCCAATTCTGAACTGCGAAGGTCTTTTATTCAAACAGTGAAAGCTGTTAGAGACAGCGAGGGCTGCGGGTAAGGCAAAGGGCTCCTTGTCCCTCTCACATAGTCCCCGGGCACAAGAGCTGCTTTTCAGGAGCTGCAGGGCGAGGAGGCAGCATAGCGTGGGTTCTTGCTGCCTGCAACCCGCTGACGCACAAGGGCTGCTGCCACTGCCCCAACAGACAGCAAAGGGTTCACAGCCAGGGAACTGAATCCAGAGGCTATGAGCAGAGAGAAGTCCCAGAAAACCCAAGTGGGTCTGAGCTCCTGCTCACTGCACTGCCTGCAGAGTGGCATCAATGGAGCTGACTTCCAGGCATTCATTTATTACAAAACCATTATTCTTTAGTGCAATGGAACTAGGCTATGAACAGCTCTGCCTTTCAGTCCTCCACACTCCCCCTTGCGCCCACCAGGCTGCAAGAGACACTTCCAGAGTTTGGAGGCAATGCTGGTGACCATTTGAGCTCCACACTGGCCTGGTGCAGAGCAGGATTTCTCATGGCTATGAACAGTGATCCACAACGGCCACTCCTGCACAGTACCATGCTCTGCCCTCCCTGGGTGCTTGAGCTTCACATCTCATAGCAAAGGGATGTGGTTTAATGCCATTTCTTTACTTAATCATCACCTGCAGCCCCAGGCAGGTGAGGATTCAGGGAATCTGTATATCCCTCAGTCACTCTCCTTGGTCATGTAATTTCTGGGGCAAAGGGATCTGGGCTGGTCCCAATGCTTTTACTCCTCCCTCCCAAAAGTAGCCTCCAGGGAGACTCATCACTGGGCTCAAGGCGCATCCCATGAAACTCTGCACCCGCAGCTGGGGGGGATACAGGCTTCCCGAGCAATCCTGCACACAGAGAGCTGGCAGTACAGAGCCAGCACAGCCGCTGGCTCCCACCCAGCAGCCGGAATCACGCAGGAGTGAGGAGCAGACAGCCGCGACATTTTCCGAGATGCATGGCAGAAGCAAGGTGTTCCTGCTCGGGGAGCTGGGCCTGGGTTTCTGCTTTGGTAAGCCCAGGAGAAAGAGCAGCAGCTTGCGTGCAAACTCCTCCTCACGGTGATTACTGGGGTCTAGACAGGAAGCTCTGTGTCTCCCTGCTGCACCTTCCCAGGGAGCAGCGCTGTGAGCAAGCGGCTGACACATGCTGCCTCCGCACTGCTGGAGGCTGTTCTGGTCCAGCCAGACCTGCCAGGCTGGTGGGATCTGTTCCCTGGGAGGAACACCACCAAGGCCTCTCGCCCTGAGCTCACATGCTTTCATTTGCTCTTGATTTGCAGCCCTGGTTAACCCTATATCCTCTGACCCCATTTTTGGGGCAGCCAGTGGCTGCAAGATTTTAGCTCTCAAGAGTCTGGCAAGGCAGGGAGGAGAAAATACTGACAGGAGAGCAGGAGAAGGCGGGTTTGTCAGCTGATGGCTCTGGCTGCAGTGCAGGGTCAGTTCATAGAGTCACAGAATGGTTCGGGTTGGAAGAGACCTTCAGGCTCATCCAGTTCCAACCCCCTGCCAGGGGCAGGGACACCTTCCACTAGAGCAGCTTGCTCCAAGCCCTGTGCAACCTGGCCTTCAACACTGCCACAGCCTTTAGAGGTTTCAGGAACACTGCTTTGTTTCCATGACAGTTATTCCCATGCAGTGAGGAATGACCTGAGTTGCAGCTCCCGTCAGCACACCTGAAGCCTCTCCATAGCAGAGGTGAGGAAGCAGAGCCAGAGGCTGCACTGAAGATGGCTGAAGGCATGCGAGAAGGCAGTAGGATCTGCAGTTACACATCTCCAGGGGGGCAGCACGCTTCACACGTACTCTGAAATCAAGCCAGCTGCCCTGCTTCACCACAGGACAAGCTTTTTCACCCTCACTTGCTCCCCCCATAGGCCACACTCTGGTCCTCATACAACATTTCGTTTGTGGTGACAGCCCTCCCGCTCCACTCTGTCTCCATACAGGAAGGATGCTGCTCCCTGCACTGGGCCACAAGACCAACACACAGCCGTGCAACAGGCTCGTGAGGCCTGGGCCATGTGCAGAGAGCTGGTAGGGTACAAAACTGCAGAAGATGTCCCCAAAAAGCCAGTGCAGTCAAAGCCTATCAACCTGTAGGTTTGCAGTTCCGTTAAACTAATCCTGCTGCTAACAGCAGTCACTTTCCCTTGACCAGGAATGGCTGCAGCACTTGGGAGCAAGACAAACCACAGCCTTGATGATCTGTCTGAAAAGTAGCCCAAAAGGAAATGTTCTCACCTCAGTTCGCTCTCTGGAAATAGGTTTGCCATGCTAATGATTGCCTGGCCCCGAGATGGAGGGTGAGAAGAGATGGCCAAGAACTCTTCATTGGGCAGCAGAGCCAACTCCACCAGCTGGACCTCCCAGCATCTACCAGGGGCTCTGAAGTTGGGCTGCGCCTGAAAGCAAATGGCACCACCAAGCCTGGCCATTACCGTTCCCTCCCAGCTCTCAGGAGCCTTCCCCAATTCCAGGCTTTCCAGCAGCCTTCCTAAACCAGGAGTGTGGTGCAAGGGTCTAACCTGTGTAGGATTTTAGTGCACATACTGTAAAAGCACCATCTTCTACGTGATCAGAGACAGAAAACAGGACTGGCTGCTCAGGCAGCCCCATCCAACAGGCAACACATCTCAATCTCCCAGGAACCCTTCCCAGGAAGAAAGGTGGCTGCCTAGGCACGGAGGGCACCACCTGCCCCGTGGCCCTTGCCTCCTGCAGGACACCCCAACTCAGCAGGGATGGTGGCTGCAATGCTCCCCTCTCAGGGAGTGCTGGGCAGCTCCAGGCAGTGGTGCCGGGGGGCTGCTGCCAGCCCCAGTTGCCTCTTTGCTTAACCTCTGTACAAAGCTCGTGGAAGCACCAGATTGCCCAGCCCCAGCCAGAGCATGCACAGGGCAGCACCCACCAGCCACCCCTTCCCACTGAGGCATTGGAGCAGTGCCCTGGCAAATGCAATGCCATAAGCACTCACCCTGCTACCACCCCACTTCATGGCTCCCCGTGCACTTCACTCCCTGTCACGGGCCACACTTGCTCCCTGACCAGCTCCGCGCTATTTGCTTTTGGCAGCTGCTGCGGAAATACAAGATTTAACGCAAATACGATTACAGTTCACACCCTGAAGAAGAAAAGGAGTTGTGGTTCATGGAGGTGGCCCATGGCCTTTTGACACGGCGGGAAGTCACCTCCTGCTTGAGCCTCCCACCTCGGTTCATTGCATCATGCTGCTCGTGCTTTGCTGGAGACGGTGCTGACGCATCCGGACCTTACATTCCTGACCGATTAAAGAGCCAACATCCACAGATTCCACAGCACAAAAAAACTTCATCAGCTCCTCTCGGACAGACTTCCGATGATCAAAGCACCACACTTGCCCCAGCATTATGATTCAGACAGCTCTGCCTCCAGCCAGCCCCGTGTGTCTGCAGAGCCCTGTCCTGAGCTGGCTGCTGAGCTCGGTCTCTCACAGCATGCACCCTCAGCTCCAGAAGCCACCACAGCACTTCTGCTCTCAGCAGGAAACTACACGCAACAGCCACGGCTCATTCACGCTGCGTCGTGCCTCATGCTCACCGATGAATTTCCTGTTTCAAAGTAATAGTTTCTCATTCATAGAATCTTCAAAAACCTTGGGTTGGAAGGGACCTTCAACATCTACTATTTTGCTCTGCAAGTTTCACTTCTCTCTCTGCTCAGCAAGAGAAAAAGAGCTTCAAACTCCAACCTGCAAACACAAATATGCTTAAATCCAAACAAAACTGTTTCCATGGAAATGTAAGGATCTGGATTTGGGACATACCTTCTCACTTCAGCCTTTTTTAAACTGTTTTTCTACCTACTCATTTTCCATCCAACTTGGCAGGTTTCTCCCCATAGAACACCTCCTTCTTTCCCTCCCCACAGCCCACAGCACACTTGGCTACTAGCCGCCAGATGCTGGCATACCACTCTTGCACTTAGAAGGCTTCTGTCGAGGAATGCTGCAGAGTCTTCATGCATGATGCAGTGCCTCAAACAGGAGCCCCGAGACAAGCCATCTTGTGACACTGTCTCAATAAACCTCTTAACCAAGGGTTTCTGTAGCTCACAAAGTTAATTCAGGTCATTGCTGGCATTCCTCAAGGGCTCTGCGTGCACACTGTTTGGGAAAGTGATCAGCAGAGCCTGAGACAGAGGAGGGAGCACTCGCTTGTCCAGGGAAATGATCTTCCTCAGGAGGAAAGCAAGCTGTGCTGCCTGCACGCTGGGGCCAGGCAGCAGCAGCGTGAGCTGCCCTTGCCTTGGAGACCACCAACACTGTTCAGGTAGCTGGAACTGCCCAAACCCCCCTTGCCCCAGAGCACAGCATGCCCAGGAGTCAGGACACACACACTGTGGGCAAGGCAAATGTTTCAGTCAGCCTAAGCTCATGGAAGATGATGTGCCCTATTTAACAGGATTTCACTTGGAACCCATCAACAGGAAGGAGATGGACCTGCTGAACAGCAGCTGGCTGCTTCTGCTTCACGAGGAACAGAGACAGTGGGGACCAGTGATGGGGTGGGTCTGCAGGCAGCCCTACGCCCTGATGGGTCCACCCAGCATAACACTGTGGCACAAGTACACATTAGAAATTACCATGCTACAGCAACCACCAAATATTTAGATACACTTCAGGACTTTCCAAGCAGAGTTATTGCTCTCAGGAAGTTGCCCAGTTTACTCAAGAGCAAGTGAAGTGTAATAGGAAGGGAGCCCAGCTGGTTTCTGATGACAGCTGCTGACAGCAGCACAGTGACGCCATTTACTAAGAGGAGAGCAGAGATGATTCAGGTCCCTGGGTTTTCCCTTAGCCACTATTTCCATGAGGTAACGGGGACCCTCAGTCATTTCAAAACCATCTGGATTTCAGTGGAGGAGGTATCAAGCATAAGAGTGCACATGCCAACTCAACACTTCAGAAGCACCTGCTTGAAGAACTGCTAGTGCAAATCCACCTTCATCATGTACCCATCCTACCTACAGCACAACCAACAGGGCTTCCCCCATCATTCTCATAGTACCTTGAAACCCCGAGGAATGTGCTCTTGAGAAAACTAATTTGAAGAAGCACATGCTGCTTTCCACACTTGGTACCAAGGGAGGTCACCTTCTGGAGAAAAAGAGGCAAGGTAAGAGGTAGGACAACCTGCCTGTGGAGAAGCCCTTCTGTCCCTTGCACATACCTATTGTCTCAGCCCCAGAACTGTATTCTCACTACAGGGCGAGGTAGTTGCTCTCTGCAACTGGGCAATGATGGATTATGCCAGTGAACTCCTGCTCCCTAGCCTGATGTTAACTGATACAAAAGCAAGCAACTGGGAACCTTTCAGTAGGTGGCAGCAGAAAGGTATTACCAAGCCAGAGGATCCTTCAGAGACACCCTTCATGGCAAAACCACCCATTTAGAATCACAGAATCAACCAGGTTGAAAAAGATTTTCAAGGTCATGAAGTCCAACCTTTATTCCAGCACGACCAAAGCCACCACTAAACCATGTCACTAAGGGCCTCTTCTACATGGCTTTTGAATACTTTCAGGGATAGTGATTCCACCACTGCCCTGTTCCAATGCCTGACCACACTTCTGATGAAGAAACTGTCTCTAATATCCCATCTTTTCTTTGTTCCTTGGGAGCAGAGACCAGCCACCTCCTGGCTCCAATCTTCTGTCAGGCAGTTGTGCAGAGCAATAACGTCCTCCCTGAGCCCTCTCCAGAATAACCTCCCCTAGGCCCTTCAGCCATTCCTCATCACACTTGTGCTCCAGGCCCCTCACCAGTTCCGTTGCCCTTTGCTGATCCCGCTCCAGCACCTCAATTATCTCTCTTGCCGTGAGTGGCCCAGAACTGGGCAGTTTTCAGTGGATCATTGCTTCACAACAGATACTGCATCCTAACCAGACTTACGTCAGCAGTCAGGTCAAACCCTTAGGACATGGGGAGGGGAAACTCACCCAGATTGTGAAAATCCCCACGTTTTGGTTGGGTGGAAGTGTCCTTCACCAAACTGCCTCTTGCAAAATGTGTTAAGTTCCCTAATTTGGTGCTTCGGGTTGCATGGTCCTGCAGAGCCAGAACTGTTCACCAGAATGCCTCCCAGCAACATGACTTTCGCACAATCATACCACACCTTATGTCTCACAGCCCCGGCCAAACAAGGCCATTTAAAAAGAAAAATTACCTCCATAAACTTGAAAGACTCAACAAATCAGCAACAAAAAGATGATCACAGAATGGTTTGGGTTTGAAGGGACCTTAAAGCTCATCTAGTCTAACTCCCTGCCACGGGCAGGGACACCTTCCACTCGAGCAGCTTGCTCCAAGCCCCATCCAACCTGGCCTTCAATACTGCCAGGGATGGAGCAGCCAAAGCTTCTCTGGGCACGCTGTGCCAGCACCTCAGTACCCTCACAGGGAAGAGCTTCTGCTTAAGAGCTCATCTCAATCTCCCCTCTGGCAGTTAAAGCCATTCTCCCTTGTCCTGTCCCTACATCCCTTGTTCAAAGCCCCTCTTCCAGGTTTCTTGTAGAACGTGATGTGAACTCCCAGCTAAGCAGCATCCCCCCCAGCTCAGACTCCCTTGGCCACCTCGCAGGCAGGATGCAGCCATGTCCCCACTAGGAATACACTTCCAGCCCAATGATTAGGGTGACCCCAGCAGCAGGGCCAGCAGGAAGCCCTAACAGCCTGCACATACCTGGAACAAGGTGTGGCTGTGTAAAGCTGACTCAGGGCTGGGTCAGGTCTCCTGCACGCAGGAGCACGCTTTCCAAATAATCGTTTCCTGTTCTCCCTAGGCTAGATGGAGCAGATGGGGCAGGACAGAGGTTTACTGGGCACAGATAATCCCCCTCCCCAGAGCTGCTCAGCATAAGGGACAGCAAGGACCAAGTGCATGGGCCTGGGTGACTAAGGCGAGGACACCGGCACTGGTTCTGTGACTATTACTCATGCAAGGAGGAATTTGGAGAGGGACCCGCATCCAGCTCAGCTCATTGCTTTGAATACTTCTGCAGCTATAAGCACAAAGGAGAGCTTTGACAATGAATCAGACCCTGGTTTAAAATGACAAAGACAGACTTATCTACCAACTTCGTGTTAAAATGATTTCAGTGCAATTATAAAAGCAGCTTAATGCTAATCAGAGGAAACAAGCAACGTTTTCAAACCCAGATGACTAAATGTAGGCTCCTGGACAGACAAAACCATTTAGACACAGCAGCAGAAGTGGGTTTTTATTTATTGTCATGGTGTATTTCACTTTCCCCTGGGATCCAAAGGAATGTGAGCACAGTGGCAAAGTTTGTCTTGAAAGGTTTCTCTATCAGATTCTGTTTTAATTTCTTCTTAATCAGAACAACCTCTCCCCCTCCCCAGAAATAAATCCTAAAGTGAGTTTCTGGGATAACATTCATTTCGAAAGCACCTCTATAAGTGGCTTCTAAAGGATGTAAAAGGAAGCAATCATCACCTACATTAATTATCCTCCTGCTTCTAAAATCCACAACTATCCATCTAAAAATAAAGGTAGGAACAGTGAAAATAAGAGAGTCATCGAATTCCATTTCTCCCTTCATGAAGCCTTTGCCCTCCCAGCTAGTCTGTGTGCTTACTTTGCAGTCTGCAGTGCAGGGAAGACTAACAAAGAATTACTAATTAAGCAGTCACTTGCAAAAACCTGGGAGTTTGAAACCTGGTGACTGTTTTTATAACACCAGCCCAGGTCTACACCAGTGGAAGATCCTTTTGGAGAGCTGGGAACTGCCTCTTAAGCATGATGATTTCTTCTTTCTGTGCCTCTTAAGATCACAACGTCATGTTTTGCAACCAGTGACTTGTGCACTATTTAACACAGGGCAAGCTTCTTACGCAATGTGCAAAGCAGAATGTACTCTTATTTGATCTTTATCTATCTAACCTACCATAGGAATTAGAACCAGGATTTAAAAAGGTACACCTCCTTCCTCATGATTACTGAAGAGCATTTGTCTCATTTTAAAGCCTCAAGATGCTGGCTGCACACAACCAGCCTGCATTTGTCTGGGATGAAAGATGATGCGATTCAGATAGAAGAGAAACAGCATAAAACACATATAAAGTTAAGACTGTTGAGAAAACAATCCTTTTGCTACCCTCGCTTTTGACAAATGACGATCAGACAGACTGGGAGGCTTTAAACATAAAGAAATAAGTGAAGTCAGTGAGTCACCACAGCCTTGGAAGCATGGAATAAGGCCTGTTATTCATGTTACCATCAGCAGTCAGCTTACAGGACAGAAAGAAGTGGAGCAGCATTAGTTATGCCCCAATTCCTCCAGTATTTACCTTAAATTTATCTGGCCCCAGTCCAGTGTCAGAGGGCTTCTCCATAAATAATGATTGTGCCCTGACAGTGCTGGCTCTGTGCCCACTGTACTCTCAACCTTCTCACCACTTCATTATTTTCAACCCTATTTTTCTCATTGCTCAGAGGATTTTCCATTTCAAATATCAGGAATGAAAATGCAGATTCTCCTCCCTGTAACACAGCCAGACCTGTAGGAAAAAAAACAGAGCTCTGGAGCTACTCCCTTCTTCAAAACAAGCACCTCAGTGAAGGGCAGAGCAGTGCCGACAGCTTTGCCAATGCCAAGGATCTGCCATGGCTCTGGATGATCCCAGCTGACAGCAAGCTTAGGCAGGCAGCTGGACCACCCATGTCCTCAAAAGAAAGCTAAGCCTTAGGCTTTGCAGCCTGGAAAGCAGGAGCAAGCCCACAGTGAAGGCAGAGACTCAGGCTTGGATGAGTCAAGATGAAACATTCCCCAGGAACATCACCAAGTCTGAATGCCCATGCCCAGGAGGAACTGTCCAGACACCTGCAGCTGCCTCGGACACCCAAAGTCATGCAAGATGAAGGCTGTCACCTCTCCTGGTCCTCAGCGGAAGCCTGGTGAGGCTCTGCACCTCACTGTCACACAATTAATCTCCATGATTTGTGGAGTTTCCACAGCTTCCTCCTAAAAGATCCATGTAAACCTGATCGTTAATCTATCAGCAACTATTAAGTTCATTTGCATATTCCACTGACCTCACATCAGGGGTGCAGCCTCCCTGTACAGCAAGCAGAGGGAGATCACCACCTCTAGGAATGAGTGACCCTCTGGAAGCATCATCTCCCTCTTAATGCAGAGAATGTCTGGACTCCTGACTTGTTAAAGAAACCTGACAGTTAAAAGATCTCAGGGGCAAGAGTAGAGATAGCACCACTCTAAATTCCCAAACATCAGATACTGTAAGTCTGGGAGGGAGGAAGAGGAAACAAATAGAAAAACAAAAACCACACAAAGAACCCAATCAAACACAAAACCCACACCAAAACCAAACACAAAGCTACAACACACCTTGCAGGACAAGCAAATTAGAAAACAAAATCAACCTACTCCCCAGCAAAGCCCCAAACCTGCCAGAGGAGTTTTGTACATGATTGCAGATCATGACTGCAGCCAAGCACCAGGATGGGTCTGGTTTGGTTCCTGTACAAGTGACAGAAGCACACCAGCCTTCCTAGAGCAGATCCGGCCATAAAGCCAAGAGGGCTGAACCCAAGCCATGGACTGACCTCCTCCACGCACGCACCTAGAAACAAGGGGCAGCTTCTGTGACAACATGTG
This sequence comes from Bolborhynchus lineola, assembly GCA_025448015.1. Taxonomy (NCBI): domain Eukaryota; kingdom Metazoa; phylum Chordata; class Aves; order Psittaciformes; family Psittacidae; genus Bolborhynchus; species Bolborhynchus lineola. Next base: position 6,386 of record JAOEHX010026842.1, on the reverse strand, counting down.
TTTAAGATCATGTCCTCAGTACGTGCATGTATACCATCAGTGGAATGAGAGAACAGCACACTCATCCAAAGTAAAACCTGCTCCAAGCTAAAGCACAGAGGGCTATTCTTGAGGCTTTCCCCCTCCAAAGCAAACAGGAGCATTCCTTATTTTCCCCTGGTTATTTAAAAAGCCCACCAAACATTCCTGGGCACTGGCCTATCCCAAGTAAACCATGGGATGAGAGCTTCTACACTGCAAATCCCAGACGAAAATCGGTTTAACTTGGGAACTGCCAAACAATTGCTACCTTCTGCTGGTTGCCAAATGGTCTGTGAAGTGCACCACACATCTCAAGAGACTTGTTTTCACGTGGCTAAGGCACCCTCAGAATCAGCCTCCATGCATGGTTTCAGTGTAAAAAACAGACAGCACAGAGACGCAGGGCCATGCTGAGCTGTTCCATCCGTATCTGCACAGAGAATATCAACTCCCATGCTCCAGCACTCCTCTCCAGCCACACCTCTCCTGCTTAAAACTGTTCCCTCAGGGTACGAAAACACTGTAGTGCCAAACCGACCAGAGACACCCAGATAGACTCATTGAGAAGGGGGCACCACCATTATGCCTCGGGGCTCTAGCAATGCTCCTAGAGAAAGAATAGAGAAATGGAAGCCACAGCATGAGCATGTTTGACTCTGGGCAGCACCAGGGAAGAGGTTTATTGTTACCTTTGATGTCTGCTCACTGTAATGCAATCACTTCTTAACTTTGCCAGAAAGAAGATCTGCAACACCATCCAAGCCTCTGAACAGCACAGCAGTGTTTGAGAGCAGAGTGTTCATTTCTCCACCATGAACAAGAGCAAAGAAGTTTACTATGTAGGATAGGGCAATTGGACATGGCAGTTTAGGGATCACATGAAGACTTCATGAACTGGAAATGAAGCACTTAGGTACAGCTTTCCCAATCGCATTTTCTACTCCAGGCAGAGAAGAAAACAACCAACCCTTTATCTCTGCAGCAGTGAACTTCCAGTCTCCCATGCTCATGTGAAAGAACTGCCTGGGAAACAAGCACACAACAATATTGCAGTCGGATTTTAAAACCAAACTCCAATTCAAGCTGAAAGCTGCAGGTTGCTTTTGCCCTTTTCATGAAGGAGCTAAATTGAGTGGCACAGAGCAGACAGAGCTGCCCAGCAGAGCCTCCCCCTTATTTGTTATTTTTAGCAATTCAGTCTGACAACGCCTGACAACTAAACATGCTGAATATAGCAGGAGAGAAGGGGACTATCAGATAGTATCAGAGAAAACACACAGCGATAATCACTTTCTCCACCCCTAATGAAGAATCAGTTTTCCATGTCTTTATAACATCATAGAGCTCGTTCTTTTTAAATGCCACGTTTAAAAACAGAATCCATCGAGCTCTACAATGGAAACGGATAACATTTCCTGAAACAAAGCATTGTTCCACCCCTCACATATCAGGTTTCCTTAAAAACAAGGGAAGAAAAACATTACTTGGTTTTTCTCCTAATACTGCACAAACATTGCTGAGCTAAAAAGAGTCTGTGCTCATCCCTTTAGAATGCTTTCAAAATAGCTTTAACACATACCCCTCGCACTGTGAAGCACAACAAGAATTTGATAGTATCAGGACTGGAAAAATTGGATAGCTGCTGCTAAGCAGGATGCTTCCCATGCCAGTGAGTGAGCGAGCCTGTGCACCAGCCTCTGCGAGAGTCAAGCCTCACGGGCACAGCCTTTATACAAGCATGTGTATTTTGCCAGCAAGCCTGGGTTTCTATTTGGATTCCAAAGGACTATATAGAAGTTGTGAAATTAAGAATGCCATATAAGTACATGTGTGTATATACATATATACACACATTCACATATACACATTTTCATTCCTCAGCTTTAACAAGGAGGGTCAAGATACCTTGCTGCTTCTGCAGTGACTGACATTTGCCCTCTCATACACACTGATACCCTTTTGGTGTCCCCAGAAGAGAGTTACTCTCGCTAAGTACATCTGATGTGTACTGCAGTCAAAGCTTATTTTCCCAGGCCTGTACAAAGAAAGGTCTAGCTCTCCTTGCAGCTTTGCCATGTGGTGAACAGCAGGCAAGTATCACATCAATTTTGTGATGCTGCCTTGAAAAACGCAATGCATCACTTCAAAAGTGGAGGAACCCAAGACCGGGAAGTAAAGAAAAGGGAATAACTGTAACCATGAATTGCAGTTCCTCTAGGAAATGAGAGGAGGAAGGAGAAAAGCAGTTTTCAAACCAAATGCAAAACCCCTCATTGCTTTCACAGTTCACTCTGAGAGCTGTGAATGTCAGGAAACAGTTCACACAGAATCACAGAACGGCTTGGGTTTGAAGCGACCTTAAAGCTCACCCATTTCCAAAACCCTGCCACGGGCAGGGACACCTTCCACTAAGAGCAGGATGCTCCAAGTCCTGTTCAAACTGGCTTTGAACACTGCCAGGGATGGGGCGTTCACAACTTCCTTGGGCAACCTGTTCCAGTGCCTCACCACGCTCACAGGGACAAACTTCTTCCTTATATCTAACCTGAACTTCCCTTGTTTCAGTTTGAACTCATTCCCCCTTGCCCTGCCTCTACAGCCCCTGACAAAGAGTCCCTCTGACATCCTTATACGACCTCTTCAGATACTGGAAGGCTGCTATGGGATCTCCACGCAGCCTTCTCCAGGCTGAACACCCCAAACACCTCTGAGGCAGGATAAAGCCCACGTTTTCACAGTCAATCAGCACGGAGGTCCCTCTCCTTGCTACACAGTTGGATGGATTTACATAAGACCTCAGCAGTGAACGCAACCTTCCATGTTCTGCTCCTCTGCAAACAGCACTAAAGGACAGCAGGGAGAGCGCATCCCAAACTCAAGCTGGTATCAAAAATCCACATTTCATAATACCTTGCCAACTGAGTCATAATAAGGAGGCAGAATTGTCTCAAGCTTGTGGTACATGAGTAACCAGATCAGCCACACTGTGTGGATACTGGAGGATTACTCTGACCAGCCTGAGCCAGCTACGCAAAGTGAGAAATGTGAGTAACGTAGTTAACAATGTAAAATATAAACCTAAGTTTTAAAATCCTTCCAGTTTTAATAACGGATGGAGGGAAGTTTTAACCTATCTTGGTTTGATATTTATTTTATAGTGATGCAGTGGAATCACAAGGTCACAAAGTTTCACATTCTTTCCTGCTTCTGTCACCACTTGTTTTCAGGACAGCAAAATCCCCTAACTCCTGTGATAAGTGCTCTCTGACTTGGACTCAGGTATTTCCCCTGAAATCTCTGTTTCCAGCAGTTGTCAGTCTAAGAGCTTGTCCTTTTCCTGGGGAATCCCAGGCCTAAGGAAAATCCTTTCCATAAAGCTGTCAGACAGCTGGAAGCAGAGTAGTTAAAAGATGGACTTGAATACTCACTTAAAACAAACTATTGAAAGTTTTGGCAATCTGAGCCCCCACTATCCATGGTTAAAAAGAAAAACCAACCCATGTGGCAATCACTTTTCTACTCTCACCACCTTTTCAGACAGTTTTGAGACATCATTGCTGGGAGCTTCAATTCAGCGGCCATACCAGAGACTCAAGCAACAGGGAGCTATGAAGCAGAAAAACACACTTGTGAAGCAGCCAGCTCTGAGGCTTTGTGGAAGAACAGCAAAGGTTGTAATCTGGGGGGAATTCCATCCATTCTACTGAACTCAGCAATTGGAAAGTTCAGAAGGTGAGATCATTCCCCACCAGGAACAGGAAGAAAATGAGGTACACAGCTGAAGGGCAAGTAGCCAAAAAGCTGACCATAGCCTGATGGACCTGGCAGAAAGGGACCCTGTGGGCAGGTTGCAAACAGAGACTGCCAACCACACTCCAATCACTGACAAATCCAGACCTGCTGCTATGAAGTTCTCCAACCCTAGTCATGGGGCTGCCTTTATGCAAAACCACTGGCATCTGAGATGGCTTCAGAGTAGCCAGGATACAACTGCTTTGATCACATAACCATAATAATTACAGTACCCTGTCTGCATTAACAGCAGAGAAATATGCAGCCTACCCAGGAGAGACTTGTTTTCCCCATTCAGTAAAAGTTCTCATGGCCAGAAACACAAAACCCCTTAGTATCCGGCACAGGAAACATTCCAGGCAACACCACACATGGTGATATATTTGTCCTACAGCTCCCCAGGCAAGTTGAGTTTTAAGAAAGAATTAAAAAAAATACAAACTCTATTTCTGTTTTATTGTAAGCAGCAGACAAAAGAGACAGAACTGAATGGGTTTGAGTAGGTTTGAGCACTGACTTCCTACTCCTGCTTGTCCCTACTTAACCTGGTCTCCACACTGACTTTCTCCAAAACACTAACAGAGGAGTTAAGCAGCTTGACACAACTCAGTCTTTGCTTCCTCTGTCATTGCCCAAGAAACAAGGAACTGGGTTTTGCATTTATTGTATTTTAGGGACATTAAGACAAAACCAAACCACTAACAGCCTTGGAAAAGTGTATTTTGAACATCTGCTCCGAAGAACTCTAAGCTGTACATGTAGCCTTTAGAAGATAGTCAAGAATCTCTAGATAACTCATTTGAACACTGGTACTTGCACAGAAAGTACTTTATATTTCCTACATATTCTTCTCTGCCTTGAATACTCCAACCAGATAAACGTAAGAGCACAGAAGCGCTCTGACCACATTGCCAAAACAAAGTCCTAACTCCCCCTAGATCCAGTCTTCAACAGCAGCCACAAGTAGAAGCCTAGGGCAGTGTATGGACAGGGCAGGCGTAAGCAGAACTTCCTCCTCATATTTTCCCAGCCTTCAGACATTTTTAGCTCAGGACTTCCTGAGCAGAATGCCATTTCTACATATTTGGTAATTCTCAATGGATTTCTCTTCCATGAATTTGTGCAATTGTCCCAAGCCAGTATAAACTTCTAGCATCCACAGCACTGGCACAGTTTCACATCACCTATCTGCTGCAAATAATCACACAAACATCCTTTTGCTAATTTTAAACCTTGCTCTTACTAACCTCATTTGAATCCCTCACCCCCACTTTGCCTATCAGGAATGATAGGGAATCCCTAGTTGGGTTGTAGACCCAGGAAAGAAACCAAGTAACTAAGTGCCATGAATTACTTGTAGGTTACTTGGAACAGGCACTATGTTTTACCTTTTTACAATCCTTCAGAATGGAAAGTATCAGATAAAACAAGGGATATAGCAGACAGCATCTTGTTGAACTTCAATGTTGTACTTTCATCATCATTACCTGCCAAAACTTACCTCCAATTCCTTAATTTTCTCTTCGGCTATTCTCTGTTTTTCTAAGAGCTGATTATGAATCACTCCTTTAGACTGAAGGATAAACCTACAAGTGAAAGAGACAGACAACTGTTGGGTATCTTTTACATCTGTTGTACACCTACTTGCACACACAGTTTAACTACAGTGACCTCTGCCAAGTATTCATTCTCAACCCACACCTTCTAGACAAAGGCAGAAGAAATTGCTCCTAGGGCTCACACAAACCACCAGCCTCAAAGGCTTGCTCAGCAATCTCACCCATTATTTGGGAGGAAGAAAATGGATGCACACACATCTTCCTCTATCATTCAGTGCCCTTGAATGGTTTGAAAACAGTCCCTGCATACAGCTAGCAAAGGGAGTCTGTCATCACATTCCCTTCAAAGGGATCTAAAACAGTTGATGGCATACAGTCAAGGAAGCTTCTTTCAAGGGGAAAAAGCCATTCATTACCATTTCAGTGCTCACAAGCAAAATAAAGCTGCTCAATAAAAACAAAGCTTTCTACAGAGCAAGGCTGAGAGAGCTGGGGGTACTCAGACCAGGGAAGGGACGGCTCCAGGGAGACCTTACTGAGGCATTTCAGCATATAAATAGGGCTGGTAAGACAGAGAATTTACCAGAGCCAGTTAAGTGACAGGACAAGGGGCAATGGTTTTAAACTGCAGGAGAGCAGCATTAGATTTGACACAGGGAAGACATGTTGTACAATGAAGATGGTGAGGCATTGGCACAGGGTACCTAGAGAAGCTGTGGCTGCTCCATCCCTACGAGTGTTCAAGGCCAGGCTGGATAGGGCTTAGCGCAATCTGATCTAGTGGAAGGTGTCCCTGCTCATGGCAGGGGGTTGGAACTGGATGAACTTGAAGAGCCCCTGAAGGAACATCAGCATCCAAAGAGGCTCTCCAGCACATGGCATTGGCATCCCACAAAGAGGTAAAGTACAACTGAGTTCAGATGAATTTTAGGAACCCTCTTATGGTTGTTTTTCAACCTTCCAGACATAGAGGATGTACAAGCCACAGATTTGCCCCTTCCCTACTTAGAAAGT
>JAOEHX010026839.1:13646-24524 GCA_025448015.1 Bolborhynchus lineola | reverse complement strand
TGTTTATAATATTAATGAAAATAATTTTAAATGTTTATGGTACTGTGCAATTGGATGTATGTATGTGACTGAAGAATTGGTCTTTTCTGTCTGAAGGGTGGCAGGTACAGGCTCTTGGGAGTGCAGGGTGAGGCTGACCAGGGAGGATTGTGGTACTGAAATGTGTGTGGCCAGAACCAGTTGTTGCAGTTTTGGCTTCAAGTAAACCTAACTTAACTCCTCTAACAACTTGTTAATCTCAAGTAAAAGTCTATTAGCAGTGGGAGAGGGAAAAAAAAATTATCAAATTTAAATGGGCAGAGTAGCTTGCATGCGATCTCTTCCATGTCTGGAAGACCAGCTTGAATGTGTATGAACTCCACTTCTGTGAAACTGGTTTTGCTATTTACTTGTTTTTATGGCTGGTGTTCTCACTGTGTTAATCTTGCTCATATACTTTAGTGTGCTTCATCAGGAATTAACCTAAAGTAAATGGGTGACTCTTACAGCCCACTGCCTGTGCAAGGTGCTTTAGCTCTTCCCTCTGGCTGTTGGTGTAAGAAAGCTTTGGGGCAGCTCATGGGCAGGATTGGCTTGCTCTAGGATCAGGCACTGGCTGCTGTACCTCCCCAGGTGAAGATTTTCACTGTCTTCCTCCTAAGATGGAGAAGCTGTTGAAATAGGACACCAGGGGAAAGGGGGCGCATGTGAATTAGGTTGGTGGTCAGTTCCACTCGCTGTTCAAGTGCAGCTTCTAGCCCTATACTGGTGTTCAGACGCAGTAGCAGCCGAACAGTGCCTGATTGATGCTCTATGGATATCTTGTGCCAGTGAACATAATTGCAGATATTGGATATGACTTTAGGTTACTTAGATCAAGAAATAGATATCTGTGTGGTGATACTGTTGCAAGGTTGATACTGCTGCTGTGAGATCAGATTGGTAAAGATCATACAAGCATAACAGATTAAAATATGAATAGACAGACTCAACAACTGGAGGCTTCTAGCTGTCCAGTTAGGCTTTGCAATATCCTGCCACAAGGAGTAATGAAGGTAAACTGCTTTGGGTCAGGGTGGATCTTGTTTAATCTTAGCAACTGGAATAATGTATCTTGGTCCTTAATAATAGTAAGGAACTGTATATCACTAGAAATCCTAGTAATCATCCAGTACTCACACTGCTGTTTTTCTTGCCTCTTTGTGAAAGGTAGTGCTTTCAAAGACTGTAAGGGACTAGAAACTGTCTTCAGTCTCTCCTGACATTGCATCACCAGGGTTGTGTTGTGTGTGTTTGTTGGTTTGGTTTATTTTTTTGTTTGTTGGGTTTTTATTTGGTTTTTGCACCAGTTCCCTGCTACTAAATAAAACTATCCCCATGGTCTGGTTTTATTCTATACTTTTACCTACTGGTTCTATGAGACTGAAACTATTAGGATTTAGTTATTGTTGCAGCTCTGAGAGCTACAATTAATTGTCTCACCCAAGAAAATAACTCTTCAGAAAACTCCTTTCTTGCTGGGAGAAGAAGAATGTGGGTGGCAGCCTTAGCTTAAAACTTGTAAGTTGGTGAGGTGTTGCAGTACTGGGTCAATCTAGTGGTGTGTTTTCTGCCTGTAAGGAAGGGATTTATTTCTGTCTCCTGACTCTTATGTTGCAGAAAAGTGTTCTGAACTAAGTCACAGGAAATGTTTAGCTTGTAATAGCATAGGGTTGTTTGCAAATACAGGCTCCTGCTGTTGAAATTGTGTGCATAGCCTGAAGGCTTTTTAACAAAGCCCTTAAATTGGTATTTGTGGGTACTGTCTCTGTTTTTCAGGACTTAACTGAACTTGATGGGATGAGACCCAAATTGGCCTGATGTAGCTTTGAAGTTAGCATTGCTTTGATGGGAGGCTGGGCTAGATGACTTCTGGAGGTCCCTTTCAACTTACATTTTTCTGTGACTACTAATAAAAATATTTGTAGGACTTACAGGTTTTCTTTATTATTTTGTGTTTTTTTTTTTTTTTTTTTTTTTTTTACTTTGACGTCCTACATTCAGAAGTTTAGGCCTTGGCAATCTAAGCTGTTTCCTTTCTGTGAGCCATAAAGGTAGGACAGTTCCTGAGAAGTGACTACGAGTATTTCTTACCTTTTGGAGTGCAGCACGCCGTAGTTCATCTGGTCAGGGGCTACTGATGTGTCTTCCAATGGTATCTAAGCTGTGGTTCTGCCACTCCATAATGGCATGGAAAAGATGCCACTGCAGGATGCTGTTGATACAAGCTGTTGACTTATGCTTTTTTTTCCATAAATCTTCTATTTGTGGAGCTGAAACTGATGCTGTCTTGTGAATCTACTCTCTTCAGTCTGAATGCTGTATAGAAAGAGCAACTGTGCTGCAGCTTTTAAGAAGTTCTTGTCAATAGTACAGAGGAAGCAATTAGATATGTATGTGATAATAGAGTTTTAGGGAGGTACTTTTTCCTAGAGGAGTGTCTCCCTTTTTAATCCATGCTTCCTGCAGGACTTAGTGTCAATTACCAGCCATTCCTCAAGGAGTAGTTGGCAGTTAATTTAGCTCAGGTGTCACATTGTCCTAGGGTGGCTCACTCAAGTTAATTTGAGCACGATTCAGCTTTACATTAGGAACTTAGATGCTTTGTATTTTCTTGTGGCCGCAACTGAATTCCCCAAGATTTAGTCACTTTGCCTTGTGAACAGGTTAAGTTGTCCAGTGGTACCTCATTCTCATCTTGAGGGTCTTGAAGAGCAACACAGTTAAACGCATGACTAATTGAATCCATTTGCACTGTACTGTCAGCAACAAATAGTTTTCAGATGCAATGGAAGACTAAACAGGAATTAAGACTCTTAATGGGATGGTGCACCTATGAGTGCAGACAGAGCTGACCAGTATCATTTTGAGGCCACTATAGGTCATAGTGCGTGGAGGGGAAGGTCTTGAGGACTGGAAGACAACAAATGTCATTCTGATCTCTGAAAGGGGAAAAGATGAACATCTAGAGAACCACAGGCCAGCCAGCTTTGCCTCACTCCCTGGGAAGATGACAGAGCAAGTAATCCTGAAAACATGAAAAAAAATGATGGGGAATTGTCAGTGTGGATTAGCGCAGGGGCTGTCATGCCTAACCAGCTGATAGCCTTCTACAGTGACCAAGCTAGGTGACTGGCTTGGTGGATGAGGAGAGCAATGGATATTTTTAATTTTTAGTGAGGCCTTTGAAACTGTCATGTAACTTCCTCACTGGTAACGTGATGAAGTGCAGTCTGGATGAAAAGACAGTGAGGTGCATTAAAAATGGCTGAAATACCAGGCTTAGAGTTGTGATCAGCTTAAAGCTGAGCTGGAGGCCAGTTACCATTGGCGTACATCAGGGGATGATATTGAGGCCAACACTCATGAACATCTTCGTTAATGACCTGTGTGGTAGGACAGACTGCACCCTTAGCGAACTTGATGTGATGCAGAACTGGCAGGAGTGATTGACGAGCTAGGTGCTTATGCTGCTGCTTGGAACAGAAAAATGGGCAGACTGAAGAGATGGGCCAGCAGCAGCCAATGAAGTTCAACAAAGGGAAATGTGAAGCCCCACCATCAGGGAAGGAGTGCTGGAAATGCAAAAGAGATGCTGGTAGTCCTGTGGATCACACGTGCATCATGAACCAGTAATGCACCCTTGCCACAAAGAAGGCCAGCAGCATCTTGGACTGAATTTCAGGAAGGGCATTGTCAGTGGCTGGAAGAAGGTAACACTTCTTCTTTCCTCAGCACTGGTTGAGACTACATCTGTTGTGCTATGTGCAGTTCTGGGCTCCACATTGCAAAGAAACATGGACAGGCTGGAGCAAGTCTAGCCAGGGGGTACGAAGATGAAGAGGTTTGTGTCCTGACATATGAGGAGAGGCTGAAAGAGCTGGGATCATTTAGCCTGGAGGAGAGAAGGCTACTGGGGAGATCTTATGCATGTGTGTAAATATATGGTGACAGAGAGCAAAGATGACAGAGATAGACTTGGACCAAGAGGTAATGAACACAAATGGAAACAAAGGAATTTCCTCTGAAACATAAGTTTTTTGTTTTATTTTATTGTGGGTTTTTTTTTTTTTTTTAATTCTGTGAGAGCTTGAATATGGGAGCAGGTTACCTAGAGAAGCTATGGAGTCTTCATCCTTGGAAATACTCAAAACTCAACTGGGAACAGTCCTAGGCAACTTGCTGTAATTTGCTCTGCTCTGAGCAGGGGGTTGGACTTGATGATCTCCAGGAGTCCCTTCCAATCTCAGCTACTTCAGGCTTGGTTCAGCTGTTGCATCACTTGTAAGCCTGTATGGAGACCTGCTGCAGATACCATGTAAGTTTTTTTTCTGTTTTTCTTCCCAGTGCAAGCTTCTGCATACATAGATTGAAAGTAGGTTCTTTATTTAATGTTAAGGTTCTTTATGAGAAAGGAAAGTGATTGTACAGCAGTAAATAGAGACTGTAGTACAGTCTTGACTTTTCCTGAAATAGCTGATACAGAAATCTTGCTGTAGCTTGTACATGCACAGGTAAAAAGAACCAAACCCAGCATTTAGAGGAAGTGGGAAATGGAAGTCTACATGGGAAGGATAATGATTTTTTGTATTTAAAATGCTGTTTAAGTCTTGCCAGGAGAGTGCCTTCACAACTTAACTGCTTCCTAGAGCTGGTAGAAAGTTGCTCAGAACTAGAGTTTCTTGTGTCAGAAATCTCCCTGGATCTTAAAACTGCTGGTTGGAAGTCTGTATTATGACTAAAAGTGATGTGCCCTGGAAGATTGGGGCAGAACAGAAACTGCTGGAGATTCCTGTTCTTCATTTTAGCCTCTTACCTGATTGCTGAAAACTTGAGCAATATTACTGTCTAAATTTTTCTCTTGAATGGCTTCACAGAAAGCCATTCACATAAGCCTGCTTTATTTTCTTTGTGAAGACTCAGCAAACTTAGGTTTGAATGGATAGCTATTTCATATTAATCTCTGTTTACAGTAGACTGATTATATGGTATAATGCTAACCCTTACTTAGTTTCTACTCCCTTGTCTTGATCACATGTTGCCTTCCAGTAGATGATGAACTTGTACGGTTAAGTACATGCTGTCAAGGAGCTCCTGCTTGGTGATATCGAACTTGACACAGTCAACAGAATCTGAGTTCTTGCTTTGTTTCCAGCATATCCAAAATACTTGTTGAGTAGATCTGTTTTCTAGAGTCACTGTCTGAAAAGGAGTTAAAACTTGGAGGTTTGGAGAGCACCCTAGTGCTGCAAGCCTGTGGTGGATGTGAACAGGGAGAGCGCTTACTCTGTAGCTAACAGAGATGGTGACAAGTTTTATGGGGGAAGAGAAAACTGCACAGGTCAGTATGTTGCCTATCTCAATAAATCTTGGCTGTCAGTTGCCCCCTCTGTCTTGAGAGAAAGTACTTACTTCCAGTAGACCATGGAGGAAGAAGCTCAGCCCGTGTCAGAACGGAGCTGTGGACAGCCATGTGTTATGCTTAGTTGCTTGGCAACACTGCCTCTAACTTTGCGGCTGTGGTTTAGTAAAAAGGCAATTTTGTTTCTCAGAGCTATGCCTGGATCTGATTTTATGTAAGAAAATGCATATATTGATGAGGAGTAGGGAATTGTCCCTCTTGTATGGATGAGAAAAGGAATGTGATTCTTCATGTTGGGCTATCAATTGCAGTACTCTTGTGTACTACATCTTTTTAAAGGAGGAAACAAGAATCTTATGCAATTTTACTGAAATGCTTGAGTGCAAATGGATAAATCTTCATAGTACAAGACTTCATTAATAGTATTAAAGGCAGTAGTAGTCCTATGAATTTCTGAAAAAGAAGATAGAAGTGGTTCATTGTGTGTAACCTACTATTCTTGAATGCAACTGAACTTGCAAGTGGATTGAAAATACGGTAGTAAGTGGCAACTGGGACTTTAAATAAGATCCTTGTAATGTGTGCTCAAGTATTTTGGGTTTAAATTTGTCATTCATAATTTCTAGAAACAACCAGTATATTGGTAAGTAATGATACTTTTAAGTATAGGAACTGTTTTTTCCTATTAGGGTATGTACCTGTGGGGTGGTTTTCTTTTTCAGTTGCCTGTAGATGATTGCAAAAACATCCCTTCGAACATGGCCAATGCTGTACTTAATGTTCACCTTCTACATTTTCAGCAGAAGCATGCATTTAAGCTCCCCCTCTCAGCAGTAGCTAAACCTAAGGGACATGCCAATAACATATGGAGTGTAGGCTTTTTGGTCGTTGTTCTCATTGACAAGTGATACGTAGGTGGGTTATTCTCAACTTTAAATGTATTAAACTGCTGTCTTGGATCTGGATGGGAGGGTGTTAACTTTCCCCATAGCAGCCCTCATAGCGCTGTACTTTTAAACTAGAAGGGTGTTGATAACACACCAATGTTTGGGCTGTTGCTGAGCAGTGCTAGGGCAGCATCAAGGCTGTCTCTCCAACCTTTGCCCAGAGGCCACCAAGCAGGGGGTGGTGGGCAAGAGGCTGGGAGGGAATGTAGCCAGGATGACTGATCAAAGGGATATTCCATACCATTTGATGTTGTGCTTAGCAATACAAACTAAAGGGGAGGGGGGAAGGACATTAATTGTTGAAGTGGTTGTCTTCCAGAGCAACAGCTATGCATACTGAAGCTGTGAGGAAGAGGGCATTGCCTGCTGGTAGGAAGTAGAGAATAAATCTGTTCGGTTTTGCTTCTGTGCGTGGCTTTTGCTTTTCTTTATGAAACCGCCTTTATCTTGACCCGTGAGTTTCTCCATCTTATTTTCTTCCCCTTGGTGAACCTGTGGCAGCCAGCCAAGGTTAACTCACCTTACTTGTGTGTGCTAAGTAAAAAAGTAACTATTATTTCCCTTAATAAAGATTGTGATGCCTTGGTTCACTTTTCTGGGTTTTCTGTGGCCCGTAGCAAGCAACCTCTGAAAGAAGTGATACTAAATGCCCCTTCACACTTTTCTTGTTCACTGCAATTTCCATGGAGTTTGGGTGTTCATGGCACACCTGCTTTAAAAGGTTACTGCAGTAATGGTGTACAGCAAAAGGATTGTCAAGTGTTTGGACAATTTGGAAAGCTTGAGACTTTAAAAAACACAACAGATTCAAGGTGACGTACTACAGAATCCTCCAAAGTGTTTCAAGAGTTGGCATTTGGCAAGCAGCCTTAATTCTACTCTGAACACCTTCAATTCTAGATTTCAGACTAAATGCAGCTGAGTTCTTTGGTATTGTATTCAGTTTCTTTTCCTGGCTTTTGACAAAGATGGTACTTTGAGGCGAAGTATTTTACAGCCACATCTTTTGACTATAGGAGGTAGCAATCTTTTTTTCTTATTTGTTTTCTTAAAGCTAAATTTACTTCTTCCTTTCCAGGTCATATGTAGTTGATGTAATGTATGATGGCTGAGTGTTGATCTTGTCTGTTATGCTGGAATGCTTAACTGTTAATTTGAGTTCTATTTTAGTAGTATCTCTGAGGACACTGCCATAGTTTTAGGAAATGAGAAGATGACTTTAGAAAAATGCAAAGTGTATTTCAGCATTGTCTGGCATGATACAGTGGTTGAATATAAGGTACTCTATTTTAAGTGATAACGTTGTCAAATCCTGGACCAAGTTTTCTTCAGGAAGGTGGTGGAACATACCTTAGAGGTGTTCCAGACAACAGAACAAAACCCTCCTCTAATTCGATCTGATTGGAACATAGCATCAGCCTAAATGACCTTGAGAAGTACTTTCACACCTACCCAACAGCTTTCATTCACTGACTGAGGAAATACAGTGCTGCATCTTTTAAAGAGCAGACTTTAAACATCTCACAGAGCTTGCATCTTGTGGATTGGCCCAAACCTGGTTATGGCAGTGGGTACTGAAGCTGTCCAGGGTCTTGAGCCATTTGCTAAGACTTTTGGAGAGTATAGTATTGGGGTGTAGGCTGGGCTGGCATACAAGTCCTGGGGATTTGTGGGAAGAATTTGTGTCCATGTCATTCTTCTGGCTGTGTTCCCTCACAGCCTGCTTGCTGTTAGGGCAGCTGGAGAAGCAGAAAAGTCCTTGATGCTGTGCAAGCACTACCGAGCAATAGCTAGAACATTGATGTGTTACCAACACTGGCTTGGTCGCAGATCCAAAATAACAGTACCATATGAGCTGCTGTGAAGGAAATAAACTTCATCCCAACACAGACCTATGCAGCAGGAGAAGATTGATACGGGAAGCTAACTGTTCAGTCTTTATGGATGGCTTCAGTGTACTTCTGCAGTCCAGAGCCTGAAATTTGCTACTTCTTGTCTAAAGACTTGGGTCTCTGGCTTCTTTCTGCATCTTTTTCAAATATAAGTTCATGTGGTTGTGGAGGTGTGTTCACTCGGTTTGTAATATGGAATGTATGAGGGAGAGCATCTCCAGAGTCACTGAGGGCTGCGCAGCGGTTGTATGATTTGATGAGTTTAGTTTGAGAAGTGTTTACTGAAGAGTCTCTGTAGTTATATTTGAGTAGAAATGGTAAAGGGAAACTGATTAATGCGATTACCAGATTACCTTTCTCTACCAGAGAAGTTATCTTTTTTTTTTTTTTTTTAATGGCATATAGGTGGTTATTTTTTTTTTTTGCAGCAGACAGTGCTTACATAGCCTTTATCCTGTGCAGGGGGCGCTCTTGCTTCTTCCCAACAAAGTAGTGTAGATTTGCGCCTTTTTCTTACCAGTGAGTGCTTTTAGTTGATGCTCAGCTATCAGATTATGCAAGCATTTTGTAAGAGCTCATTGTTCCCCAGTTTTTTTATTTCTGCATGTACAACGACTATAAATTATACATTTAAAGCAGTAGGCCTTTTAGCAATTTCTTGCTGACAAGGGGAAAATTGCAGTCAAGACCAGCTCCAGAAGCTTCCTGCTAATATTTTAACATGCCTATGTAGTCTTGTCTATTTTTTTTTTTTTTTTTTTTTTTTTTTTTTTAGGAAGTACCAAATGCTGCTAATGGGAAACGACAGCTCACACACCTTCTTGAAGCTTGAACTCTGACACAAGCAGTCTTTCCTTTTACAAGTGAAGAGTCAGGATAAAATTAGAGTGCTATTCCTTAGCCAAATAGAAATTGTTTGCTTATTGAATGTGCCAGGGTTGGCATCTCTGTTATTTCTGATTCTTAGGGCAGTGGCTTTACTTTCCAGAGGGTGTGCTGTAGCAAGCAATATCCCAAGGCTAAGTAGGAGTGCTGTGACCATGTTCAATGTACTCTTCATATACATACACAGTAATCAAGTGTGAGTGTGGCAGTCATGGTTGCCAGCTAAGGGTCAGGAGCTGATCTCTGATGGTTTAGGAGCTGGTTATGGTGGTGCTTGCTTAGGCAGTGTTAGGCTGGTTAGGGAAATAAATAAAATGGAGGAGGCCTTGGTGATGTTTTGGGGAACAAATCCCCAAAAGCTATTTGTGATCTCCTTTTCTTTTAATATTATTTCATACAGAATGATCAACTATGTATGTGTATAATGTCACAGTGAACTCAAAATACTGTATTTGTTTAAAAAAATAGCATTTGTATTATCATCATCTAATGTTTGGTGAATTTATTTCTGTTTTTGAAAACCAAATTTCTTCTCACAATCTTATTCAGTCACAACTCAGATTTTTAATAACTAGTTGTTATTAATCTTCAATTCTTTGACTTTGTCACCTTATAAGCTTGCTTGTGCCAAGTGACTATTGGAAAAGGGCAGCTCATCTCAAGAATAAACTGATGTTCCCTGTGTATCTCTGGTACCTGTGACTAACCGGTCCTCCAACTGAAAAACTATGCTCTTTTTTTTTTTTCCTTCATATTCCTTACTTAGTTTCCTGTATAAGGCTTTTTGTTTGAGATGTTATGTTACTTACGTACTTGAATTCCAGAAAATATCTGTCAAGCCAGGCACTTTGTTTTGTGGCTTACACAGAGAAATGACAGAATATTCACTTTGCTCTACTCCTTTCCCAGTTAAGGCTTTATACAGCCTTTGAAATAGAGACACTGTCTTTATTTATTTATTTAAACACTTCTGCAACGATTGATACTGTTGAAGCAAATGGATGAAGCAATGATTCAAACTGATTGATAGGTGTTTCTTTCTGACTTTTAGAGGTGGGCCTGATTGTGAAGGGTAAGAGTTTCTTTCAGAGTACTTCTACACAGCCTACTCAGAGTTATGACTAGAACTGAATTTAATGAAGTAGTTGATGACTTTAATGAAAGTGGTACCCGGATAGAAAAGACAAACTTGGAGGTGATCTGTCCCTGAAAATCCATGCCACTTACCAGACACTGGCTAAAACCAGACAACTGATGCTTTGAAGGCTTGTCTTCCCACTGTTCTTGCAATACACCTTGAATCACACTGTTATCAAGCAGGGCTCTGGAACAGTGTGTTTGGTTGCTTGAATTGTCTGCCTGCAGTGCGCCTTTATGCTGTTGAGTTTTCGTGGTTCTAAAATAAAATCAGCCTCTCTTGTTTGATTTCCCCTTTCCCCTCCCTTTTTTATTAATGTGGCAGTTTTAAGTTCTGATGTTGACTATCAAAACACAGGCTTGTTAAGCCTAATGAAAGTGACCTCTAAAGACTAGAGCTATGTTTGAGCTACACCCTTTTATTGCTTTTGTGTATATAAAACAGTATTTTGCTGCGTACTTTGAAAGGCTGTGCTTACATGGTTTTCCTGATGTTTGGGTATGGAGGTAAAGCAGGGGAAGCCTCTTCTACTTTAAAGAAAAAGAAATCAAGCTTAATGTAAGGAAGTGATTTAACACAAGAACATGCTTCATGTTGTTTGTTCTGCTTGATCAGAAACTAATTCTGTGGATCAAG
>JAOEHX010026838.1:0-20067 GCA_025448015.1 Bolborhynchus lineola | reverse complement strand
GTCAAGGTCCCTCTGGATGGCATTCCTTCCCTCCAACGCATCAACCAAACCACACAGCTTGGTGTCAGCAGCAAACTTGCTGAGGGCGCACTCAATCCCACTGTCCCTGTCACCGACAAAGAGGCTGAACAAGACCGGTCCCAACATCAATCCCTGAAGGACACCACTCGTTACTGGTCTCCAGCTGGACATTAAGCCATTGACCACAACTCTTTGCGAGCGGCCATCCAGTAATGAGTGGTGTCCCTCTACTCTGCTCTTGTGAGACCTCACTTGGAGTATTGTGTACAATTCTGGTGTCCTCAGTGTCAAAAAAGACATGGAACTGTTGGAACAAGTCCCGAGGAGGGCCACGAGGACAATCAGGGGACTGGAGCACCTCCCGTATAAACATAGGATGAGAAAGTTGTGTCTGTTCAGCCTGGAGAAGAGAAGGCTGCGTGGAGACCTCATAGCAGCCTTCCAGTTTCTGAAAGGGGGGCTATAGGGATGCTGGTGTGAGACTTCATTTGGGAATGCAGTGATAGGACATGGGATTGAGTTCAGACTTATAAGGGGAAGTTTAGCTTGAATATAAGGAAGAAGCTTTTTACTGTGAGGGTGGTGAGGCACTGGAATGGCTTGCCCAGGGAAGTTGTGAATGCTCCATCCGTGGTGGTGTTCAAGGGCAGGTTGGACATAGCCTTGTGTGGCATGGTTTAGTGGGAGGTGTCCCTGCCCATAGCAGGGGACTGGAAGTAGATGATCTTAAGGGCCTTTCCCACCCTAACTATTCTAAGATTCTATGATTCCCTGATTAAATTATTTTTATTTATTTCAACATTTATTTTTATGTCATAATCCATTTTTAAAATGTAAATATTATTTTTTTCTTATCATCTTTCTTAAGTTATATCTGTTCTAAGGAGACTCCACTGTCTTAATTATTTTGGCAGAATCACCAGTGGAGGTCCAGTACATGGATGTTACATGATTACGTCATTTCACCAAGTGTCAGAACCAAAACTGAGGTTGCCTCCTACGTAGTAGAATTTTTCCGGCACAGTGTGATACAATACAAAAGCTAGCAGAATGGATCTTTTCTTGAAAAGAAATGTGAAAGTTGATAATTTTTCATTATAGCAGGGTACACTGTACACCAATTAAAGATAATAGCAAATTAGATGAATCGATTTAAAAACAATGAAAGAAAAAATATTGAGACTATAATCAAAACTATAATGAAGAAAATATGTGGTTTGAAACATTCCTTCTAAGTTAATATTCTTCCTTAATATTTAATGCCATCCCCATATTCTCTGGAAATCCTAAAGCGTGCTTCATATTGTATTTCTGTAGCGTGTGATCCCCTATCTTGCCTTTCACCCTTTATCTTTCCCTTCTACTTTCCCTTCTCCTTCCCCTTATCTCTCCCATTCCCATTCCTGAAGAAAGACACTCCTGCTGAACTGCCTTGCAGTTCTGTTTTTTCCAGCTAGGATATATTTTCCTTTCTCTCTCTTTTCCTGTAAGTCTCTCCCTCTTCTCAATTCTGGCTTCTGAACCTCAAAGTTCTTGTTAATTTGCCAAGTCATGGGCATGTAAGTGTCATATGGTGAGCTTTTTAAATAGTATTTCCGTTCATTTACTCTTGAAAGGGAGCTGTTGATACTTTTCTTGAGCAACTTCAATTTTTTCTTTTTTTCTCCGTGTCCTTCTAGGAGTCTCCCCTAGTAAAAATAATTCCACTATGACCTCTTCCCAAATGTTTTACTTTCATGAGGAAGAATACCATTATTCCTGTTTGAAGTTATTAATATGATCTGTATTGTTCTGCTTGTGTTATTTTTCTAGGGTGCCATATCTAAGTCCAGTCATGGCAATGCTAACAAAAATAATTGATTTGCTTCTTACTATCTTTTCATGCTAAGCAGCTTGTTTCTCTCTAGGATGTCTAATTACACATTCAGCTTGATTCTTTTTCTAATGATATTAATAGGATTTGCAATCTAATTTCATAGGAGTAGTTTTGTATCAAGATGAACTTCAGAAATTCATGTCCCTTTTCATGTGTTTCATATATCTGTTCCTGCAAACTTATGCATGCAAAATATGCTTATTCCTTTTGAAAACCTTAACTAGGTTTTAAAGGCTAACAAAGATCCAGACTCACACTGAATTCTAAAAGCCATTAAAATCTAGATTGTTTCATCACATGTGGGAGTAGTTAAGATAATTATATTTCCTTATGATTCTCTCAAAATCATAATTTGATGGGTTTAGCCGAAGAACAATTGAAGTTCAAACAAAACTTCAGATGGAAAAGAGAACTCATACATTTCAAAACTCTATTAGTTGGTTTCAAGAAATCCTTGTGATTAAAAATGCTGAAGCATCAGAGACTGACTTTTTTCTGTCTCTATTCAGGTAGACAGGAGGAACAAACTTATTGTACAAAACAGACATTTTCCATTGGGGCCAGTCAGTATTTTCTTTGGGGAAAAAAACCTCAACACACCAATCAAACAAGAACAGAACACATCCCAAGCTACATTACTACTATTATAAGGCAGTCTGCTGGCAGGAATATCTAACTAGTTTCTAGTAGAATGTACATTTTTTCCATTGAATATTCATACTAATCATTCCAAATGACAAAAATGAAAACTTTATTGTTTTGGCTTAGATTTCTTTTCTTCCTTGGTGTTCCATATTAATATGCTTATTAAAAATGTTTAGCTATGTTGTCAGTATGTCATACCCACACTACCTAGGCAATAATGAATATTAGTTGAAATTCAGGCAAAAATTGCCTATATAAACATCATTGCTGAACTGAGGAATAACAGTATTTGGAAAATCTAAATCAGTACCATCAAACTTCTTAAATGTAGGTCAGAAATCCCAATGTTTCTAAAATAATAATATAAATAGGTCAATTTTAAGGTATTTGGTAAATAAGGTCTCTCCTTGACAAAACCAATAGTATCCCCAAGGGCGAACATCCTAGCTTATTCTCAGCATGTGTTGTAAATGAAATGTATCTAAAATTTAGGGGAAAAAAAGCATGTATTCAGTCCCAGTAATTGAATAAATAGCTTTACTTTTTCTTTCTTCCAATCTGTTGAATTATTTGAAACTTACATATGAAGCTGGACTTTCCAAATAACAGAAAATATAATAGAAATTGAAGCTAGCAAAAAAATATAAGCTATTTGGCCATGTAAACAAAAAAAAAGATAGGAAATTGCTGTGCAAGAAGTTGTGTGTTATGAATTAAAAAAGAATACATTTATTTGACATAACCTTGTTGGTTGTCCTCCCAAGAAAGTTTGAGTATACTGAGCATTGTTAGTCTGCAGAAGATGTGAATAGACTGGGGAAAAAAATGTTAAAAATTTATGGCAATGACATTCATATGATGTAGACCTCATACCTGTTCTGTCAGAACTCTCATGTAGGAGCAGAGTACATCAATTAAGCTTGCTGCCCTTCAATTTCCTGTGCATAAATTGGGAAAGCACTGCTTGCCTTCTAATTTTGTTTGGGGTTTTTTTTAGTTAAATGGGAGATTCCTAACAGAAGCAACTGTTCTTTAGTAAATGCTTTGATTAGCATAAGGTTAGTAGGTGTAATGCAGTTAATTATAGTAATAATAGCGATGAACGATAGAATACTTCTTAAACAACATATTACCAATCTCATGTTCTTCTATGGATAAACAATTTCCAAATGAGGGGGAAGGAGGAGAGAAAGAGAAAAAGGCTGAAAAAAACTTATTATCTGATAGCAAGTTTCATGGCATCTATTCAGCGATGAAGGACTAACAGAATTAATGCAGGCTGGGTCATTTTCAGCCTGCAGTGTTAGGTCTTCCAGAGCTCCTGAGCTATGGCATCTGTGAGCTAGGAAACTTGGGAGACCTACTTACCAGTTTTCAGGGCTCCAAAGTTATCAACTGGCAGACTAAGAAGGAAACATTATAATGCAACAACAAAAATAGTTCAAGATCTGGAATGAAGTTTCACAAATCCTGTGAACCAGCGCAGTTTCAATCAGCTGATTCCAGTGGCTATGTAAACAACAGTAATAAAAGAAAACAAATAAAAATATTTAAGACTGCATTTCAGACCATCTCAAAAAACAAACCATGTGGGAAATCTTGTTTCTGGTGGGCTTAACCTGAACAAACCACTGAATTCATTTGACCTGATTCAGAAAAACTTTCATTAAAATCAGATATTTATACTGCATTGATAGTAAAGAATATTTATTATTTTAAGCTTTCTCAACTTCCTATTGCTTTCTAGCTTCTGCAGTTTAGTCAGCCTGGCCCAAGACATGTGAAGGTGTGGAAGGATTAACATATGCCACTGTCCATCATATTTGAAAAATCATGGCAGTCAGGTGAAGTTCCCAGCTTGCCAGAGAGCAAAACTAAACACTTCTCTTAAAACAGAATTATTGAGTAGCCTCCATTAGATCACTGTGCAGGTTTACTTACCCCTTTCATTTTTTAATAGCATCTTTATTTTCAGGATGTATGGTGTTCCTGCTCATAGCAGGCTGGAACTAGATGATGTCAAGGTCCTTTCCATCCCAAACCATTTAATGTTTCTATGTTTCTATGAATACAGCATAAGAGTTTTAAAATGAGAAAGAACAGTATACAGAAAATTCTAGAAAATGACACAGAATGTTCTTGCTTCTTTTCTTCTTTATGTCTAAAAATTCTAAGTCAATAATACTTATTTTTCAAACCAAAAGGTTATTTTTTCATAATAGATGTTTTCACAACACTAAAAATTATTTAGACACTAAATTTTATGTTACTACAACTACGTATCTCTATATCTAGTCCAAGACATAATACAAATGAGCAGCCTGTAAAATACAAATGCTAATGTACCTTGATCACTCCATAGAATATTATATTGAAATATCACATAACTGTGTGTGTACTTTTGTTCTTACTTTTATAACTGAATTACCAATATTTCAGTGCTCAAGTTTAGTTCCCTACTTCATGTTGAGGTTTAAATCCAGCCAGCAACCCAGAACCACGCAGCCTCTCTCTCATTCCTGCCATACTTCCTCCCCCCACTCCCAGAGGGATGGGAAGGAGAATTGAAAGAATGCAACTCCCACAGGTTGAGATAAGAACAGGCCAGTAACTAAGGTATAACACAAACCACTGCTGCTACCACCAATAATAATAATGGTAAGGGAAATAATAAGGCAAGAGACAGCACTCACTACCGACCGACCAATACCCAGCCCTACCCAAGCAGCAATCTAACCCTTTCAGGGCCCTGCCCCAGTTTATATAGTGGGCTGTGGTATGGAATACCTCTTTGGTTAGTTTGGGTCAAGTGTCCTGTCTCCACTTCCCCCTGGCTTGCCCTCCTCCCTGGCAGAGCATGAGCCTCAGAAAGTCCTTGGTCAGAGTAAACATTACTTAGCAACAACTAAAACCATTGGTGTTATCAGCTTTGTTCCCAGGCTGAAAGTCAAAGCCACAGCACTGCACCAGGTACTAAGAATGAGAAAAATGACTGCTACAGCTGAACACAGGACAGTTCATTGTATAGGTTATATATCCCTTTTCTAAAAATGACATTTTCTAAAGCAAGATTTTACTGGACTGGGCTCAAAGCACTTTGAGAAAATTTTCAGCAATGTCAACAATCTGGTATGAATTAGTAAATGGAAATCCATAGAGACCTCAAAGAAGAAAGCAAGTAATTCTGAAAAAAATAGTTTGTTTAGTACTTGCTTTGCATATACTTTTAAATTTCAGCTCTGCTTAAATGTCTTAAAAAGACATTATAACATCTAAATAATAACCAACATACAGTATGCTTGGGATGGAATTTTGTAAGCTGTCAGCCTGCAACTCTTCTGTCAATATAAACAATGTCTGAACTGAACGGTCTTTCCTTTTGTTAATAAAAGTGTCAAAAATCTTTACTTGCTTACAGTTGTGATAAGATATCCTGGGTTTATACTGACAGTTTCCCCAGGAGATACTTTTCATCAGTTCCAAGGTTTTGGTGCATACCAACCTGGTTTTGAACTGATACTGTTGCAGTCCAAACGAAGATGAACAGAAAGGAAGATAATACAAATGTGGTCTTCCAAGAAATCCATATTCAGCTGGAAATTCAGCATAATTAGCTTTGTTTTAAAATTGTCTTTCCTACATGTGCGTCCCTTTGTGGATTTGGGCCTAAGGTTCTTCAACTAACTAACAAGGTTGATTAGCTACAAATGACAGAATACTTCACAAATTAAACATTAAACCGTTTTTGTAATTGTTGTGAGATTATGGACCAGATATACAATTTACTACCAGGGAATGTACAGAAAATAATTTACAATTCATTTCCATAAAAAATTAATTTCTGAAGAACTATAGTTAAAAATATTGTATTCAAATTACTACTACTACCTATGTTCCTCGTAGCTAATAAATTTATTTAATGTTTTGTGTTAACTGAGAAACAATTTGCCATGCAATGCTGTCTATTTTATGATGAGCCTTACTGCCAAAATTCCAATTAACTCCAACCTATCAGACACTTTGGAGATTAATTGTACTCCATGTGGCAGCATGCAGGTTTAGGATGATTACTGTATAACTTAAGCATAATGCTTAGTGCTTTCAAGAAAGTGCTTATTCAAGAAAGTAAAAAATGAGTATGTACTTAAAATTCATTGGTGAGCTAAGGTGCTTTTTGTAACAGGTTTTCCATAATCAATGGAAATACCAAAAGTGTAAATCTGAATTTCAGGGACATTTCAGTTACAGCAGACCTGCCTATGTATCAATGAGTGACCGTGAAATGGGTAAGAAATCTGACCTACATTCCACTGTCCCTGGAAAGAGAAAAAAGGAAGGCACCAGTGCAGTCCCCTGAACAATTTTTTATTACTGCCAGCACTTCCATAATCTGAACTCTGCTCCTTTATAGGAATGCTAAAAGCTTTGGGAGCTCACTTACTTAAGACACTGCTTGTCAACATCACAGGATGGCACTGTAAATAATATTTGGAAATATGTGTGGTTTAATTTGATATTGCCAAGTTAGGCTTTCTATTCATGCGCTGCTAAGATCTTTGTCATTCCTCATAAATCACCTTTGCAGTCAAGCATGACATTCAAGGAGACGTTGACTGAGTGAATAATTCCTTCCAACATAAACATCAAAACAAACTATATCGTCACAAAGTTCAACATATACAGGATATTAGAGGTTAGAAATTGGAGTGAAAACTTTGGAGTCAAGCTCAATAACATGGTCTAAGATAGTTGACACATCCCAGAAATCATAAAGAATTAATATGTGCCTCAAAACCCCACAACTGTCTAAACCCTATTGTTGAAGAAAAATACTGTCCCATGCACAATATCTGAGCACATAGCTATTTATTGCGAAGCCTTTACTTCTTGATATTCAGCAGACCTTTTGGATTCTATTTTTTATGCACATGGGACATATCTGCTGGGCATACCTGACCCTCTCCTGAGTGTGAAGTAGAGCTAATGGAATGTGTGGGAGCAGAGCAGGCTGGGTAACTTTTCTTCTAGAGATGTAACTGCCTTGAAAGATGAAAAATGTTGAGTGTCTTTCTTAGTCATGGAAGAAAGTTAGAAAAAGTTATGATGGAGAAAGATCACAGAAACAGAGAGAAACACTAAAGCAAGTTTCCAAGAAATTTCCATTTCCAGTGTTCAAGGTAAATAAGGACACAGTTGCTGCATATGTACAATTTTGCAAAGGTAATAGTGTGTTCATAATAATGTACTCATTCTCTCAGCTTCTAAAGAGGCTTCTGAGCCACAATTTTCTTGCTGCTTCTCTGTGGCACTTGCTGTTCTTTTCACAGCTGCTATAGCATGCGTGTAAGTGATGCCCCATTATTATCAAGTGAGTGTTATTTCTGTAAGTATTCAGAGAACAGAGGCAGAAAAAGCAATGTATCTCCAAACTGACCTTGTGCTACCACATAATAATAATTTAATACGTTGTTCCTTTCATCAGAATAGGTTTTCATCAGAACTTTTATCAGTTTGCTTAATATTAGTTTTATGTGTCACTTAAGTCAGAAGAACCATAGTGCAGTATGTTTAATTAAATTCAGGAGAGGATCAGTTAAAGTATCAGCAAGGCAAATATGTTAATTAATATAAAAATTTAAATCAGAATTATTAAATCTTGTTGGAGATAGTTTTTCAGATATGAAATTTTATTATCTATTATGCATTCGCACACATTCACACACACATGAATCTGCATGAAAAAGAAGCAAATTTTCCACAAAGTTATTTGTTAAAGCTTTTGAATTTTTTCTTCTATTTGAAAAAAAGCATGAAGTTTTTTGTTTTAAAGAAATTTTCAAGGATACTAAAATGCTTCTCATTGATTCGATAACTGTATCTTAGTTTTATTTATTTATTTATTTATCAGCAGAACTCAACAATATTTCAAAGATACACATGAAAAGGAACTCCAGAAAAATTGCAACCATAATACTAGATCACATGGGTTGGCCTATGTATTTCTTTCAAATTACATTTTAGATGCTGTTTCAGCAAGTTTCTTCTGACTTTGTCAAGATACTTTCAGCAAGTGCGTTGAAGAACTCAGGACAGCTTATGGCACCATCCATCACCTTTCATAGCCAAGTACCACTGACAAAAGAATGTCACAGAAATTGATTTAATTTCTGGACAAACAAGATGAGGTAATCAACTGTCCTACACAGCAGAGAATACATGCTGTACAGAACACCCTGTTTTCCATTGCATCTTTACAGACTTGCAACCAGTATTGCATGTAGCTGTATTCCTTATGTCTTGCCTAAAAAGTGAGTGGTTATTATTTGCTGATATGCTCTATGAAGAAAAAGATAAATATTAAAACAATAAAAAGCAGATTACTTCATTAATAGCAAAAAATTAGGCTAGCTATTATACCCTCATATAGCTTAATTAATGTCTTGAGAATTAGGTTGACTGTTCTATACTGTAAGTCTCTGAAGGACAGCGTAAGAACACTACAGGGATAGGTAGCTTCAAATGCATTTCTTGATAGGTTGTAAAGTCAGTATTCTATTTCAGTGTAGGCTTAAAGTTTGGGACAGTTATGTATAGTTCATTACTAGATCCTGCCAGATATGTATATAGGCTGCATATTCAATATACTGAAGTGCAGACCATTCAGCTATTTATTGAGAGGATATCTGTGTCTCGGCTGTGAATACAGTTAGGGCTGTGATAAGACTTGAGAAGGGTTATGATGCTGGGGCTTAGATTTTTGGAGCCAAGAAGTAAAATACACACTTTTCTAGTCTGGCAGGATCAATTAATAATAGCAGCTGGTGTTGGTGAATGCTTCCTACTTAGATGGAGGCAGAAAGGGATGTTATCATTCTGGTTAGGAGCAGGATTATGACTGGGGAGACAATGCTATAATGCATATTGTGCTGTTAGATTGTCTTTGGTCCATGAAAATAAGAATAGATTTATGATTCAGTACACTCATGATTCAGCATCCAGAGTCTGCAAATAATTCTTCTGAATTAGTCCATTAAGTAAAACAGGTTTTGAGTGTATACCACATAGTCACAAGACTATTTTGCCAAATTGAGAAAAAATACCTGAGAAATATCTTATGAATTCAGCAAATATAATCAAATAAACAGCAGGCACAAATGCATAACAAAACTAAAAATAAGAAAAAAAATAAGATAATGAAATAACCAACTCTTTGTGTGTTCCTTGATAACACTTGACAATGCAAACATTAAACTATATTTTGTGGAAGAGTTTTAATGACTATTTTCAGAATCATAGATTTATTTATTTAAGCAAAATTGCTTACTAGATTTCAGTATTTAATCTTAGAATCACAGAATGGTTTGGGTTGCAAGTGATCTTAAAGATTATCTAGTACCAATATCCCTGTTATGGGCAGAGACACCTCCAAGTAGACCAGATTGCTCAAAGTCTCATCCAGCCTGGCTTTGAACACTGCAAGGGATGGGGCAGCCACAACTTCTTTGGGCAACATATAGATTAAAAAAAAGTGTAAGTAAGTGTCTAGGCACATGCAACATTTACCAGCGCTCAAATAAAAAATCCTCAAAGCTAGTGGTGGACAAATGAGCATAGTTTAATTTCTTACTTTTGCTGAGTTACTGAATGGTCCTGAAGCCATTTAAGCCTGTTATCAAAGCACTGAATTTTTTTCATAAAACTGCTCTTGTTGAGTATATCTTCTTCATAGACAGTCATATTTTCTGTCTCAATAAAATCTTAACCAAACAGCAACCTGAAAAGAGGTTAAATGCAAGAAATGTGGTAAAAGACATGCAAAACTGGAATAAAAAATATTTTAAAGATGTCATTGAATCAGTTTAGGCAATATGTGCCTGTTGGAGTTTGCAACATAAGATTCAAAAATGTACCTATGTAATTGTAACAAAGCAAAGCAGTATAATAAGTTTTCTATTTATTTTTGATAATGCAAGCCCACCAATAGAAACAGAAAACTGGATAAAGCCCAAGGAAATCATTACATGTTACTTCATTTCTTGCAGCTTTGAATTTGTATTGCATTGACGGACCAGTTAATGGATTCTGTAATATTGGTCTAGATTCAGAATTGTCTGTGTTTGGTTGTTAATGATTAAACTATGAATAATTCATAAGACATGAAAATTAATCAGCTAACTCTGATTTTAAAGGTCCTGTTGAAGGAAAATAAATTCTTCACATGGCTGAGTTCTGTTAAGTCTCTGGGGTTTTGTGTATAACCTGGTTCTAGAATTCTATGTATGATACAAGATAAATAAAGTCCTGTTGAAGAAGAAATGTTCCCTTGACTAGGCAGAGTATAAGCTCATGTTGAATTATGTATGAATACTAAATATATTTATGAGGAAAAAAAATAGCCTTTTTTTGCCATTTTGATCTAGTTCAATGGCAATAAATTCTAAATTGTGTCAATTTGTAACTGCTAGAAAAAGAATATCAAAAATGAAACTGATGTTATTTATATATTTCCTATAAAGCTAACTTACAGTATTAAATATTTTTTTAAGTGGCTATGGCCTAAAATCAAAGATTTGCCTATCTGTTTTTAATGCAGTACATTTATTATTATTTTTTTTAATTACAATTCTAATTATCTATGAAGGACTAGCATTTACTGCAGCAGGAACTTTTGATCTGCATTCACTGAGAATATTTCTTGGATGTAATCTACGGACTAATGTTCTAATCTTGCCATCCTACCTTTGTACTCCCTTTTTTGGATATAAATTCACAGAACCACTAACCATGTATCATGGACTTGAAATACCCTTAAAACCAGATTTATGTATGGGTTAAGAAGAAAAAAGATAGAGGTATAAGTTTTGTTGTCAGTTTTATCCATAGCCACTCTTCCTTGTTTGCAGGCTTCTCAGATATCTGTAATGAATACACAGTACAGCAGGTCAGTAACAAGTCATATCCCAGACCACCTGCTGATTTGAATGGAAGGAAATAGCATGGATCATAAAATGGTGCTATAAAATATGAGACATAGTGCTACTATAACAGAGACTGTGTGTCATGCTCTGTGCTAGTTTAAGGTGTTGTCATAGTTTAAGCTCAGCTGGCAACTCAGAACCACACAGCTGCTCGCTCACTCCCCCTTCCCCCAGCTTCCTCCCCTCTGCTCACGGAGGGATGGGGAGGAAAATCAAAAGAATGTAACTCCCACAGGCTGAGATAAGAACAGGCCAGTAAGTAAAGCACAACAAAAACCACTACTGCTGCCACCAATAACAATAATGGTAAGGGAAATAAGGGAAGAGAATACAGCTCTTCACCACCTGTCGACTGATACCTATCCCAACCCAAGCAATGCCCTAACCCTTCCGGGGCCCTGCCCCCAGTTTATATAATGGGCATGATACGCTGTGGTATGGAATATGCCTTTGGTTAATATGGGTCAGGTGTCCTGTCTCTGCTTCCTCTCGGCTGCCCCTCCTCCCTGGCAGAGCACAAGGCTCAGAAAGTCCTTGGTCAAACTAAACATTACTGAGCAGTAACTACGAACATCGGTTTCATCAGCACTGTTCCCAGGCTGAAAGTCAAAAACATAGTGCTGCACTATGAAGGAGAAAAATTACTGCTACTGCTGAACCCAGGACAGGTGTTTAAATTGGTGCACCAGAAATCTCAGTATTGTCCTATTTCAAAACATTGTTTGGCCACAATATCAGAACTAAATTTTTATTTTTAAGATTATCTTCAGTTGGATTTATTGACACATTTTTTAAGGTGCAACTTTCATACTGTCTTCTCTAACACTGTTATTTTGAGAAAGAAATCAAGCAAATATTCAGACTGTGTAGATTCTTACAGTTCCTCAATATATTCAAAAGATTTACATATCAGAGTAGCTATTGACTAACAGCTGCAAATTTATTATTTTGGTCTAAGAATAAATGAAACTAAAACCAGACAGATGAATACAAAGCATATCACTAATGAAATGCATAGAACTTTCACTCTTTTCCTTTTAATTTTATTTATGAATTTACCCAAAGTTAAAAATAAATCTATTTCACTAGGAATTTATCTTTAATATTCTAAGCAATTTCACAGTGGAAAATAAACATTCTTAAAAGTTTTAAAATAACAAGAAGATATTTCTTGACGTAAATTGCTTCCATTAAAAACTCTAAGCTGCATTAATTTTTTTTCTGTCTTAATGCCAGTTATAATAAATTGTTTCTCCCAATAGTCATTGTAATCACAGATCACTCTATTTCAAAATGTTCCATTTTTAAAGATAGTTTCCATCATATTAACATTTTTTATATTTTAAGTTTTAAACTACAATAAATTTTAACTCATGCAGCTCCTGTCACAGTCTTCAACATTATGTTAATTTTGTTGTCATGTGACATAGATAAAAGAATTTTTCTATATTTTAATTTTTCGTTGTAAAGCAAAACGGTCTTATATTAGACTTATGACCACCAGAGATTTCAGTGGTACACAGATGCTAAGGTTTTCTGAAGATTCACTGTTCAGGGCTGTGCTCAAGATAATCTCCTATTTTTTTTTTCAGTCCCTGTAGCTATGACCAGAGACATTTCTTTTCATTCTGCCCACTGACATAAATTTTAAACCAGCAGCAGTATCACTGAGACCAGTCCAGCTACTAGGGTGACTATTGTTCTTTCACAGGTCTGTCCATGCTCAAACAGCATTGGGGTTCCTCCAGGATGATGAATTGCCTTGGCAAATCAGGAATGAGAGCACAGTGGGATGGAGAGAACAGAAAGCTTATGGCACAAAAGGAAATTAGAGATTCTCTTGTCTAGAGAGTGGGAAAAAACAAGTTAAGAATGGATACAATTATTGTCATCACTCACACAGAACAGACATGACAGATAATGAAGAGTATTGCAGTATCAGGTTTAAACTGGCCATGAATGAGAGGCAGGGGAAAAGATGTTGCTGCTGTGTTACTTCTTAATCTTACCCTCTGGCTGCTAGATTTTGCTACCAATAAAGTTCTGAGTGCAACAGCCCAAGGAGATTACCAAGGAAAAAGTCCTGAATATTTCCTTTAGCCTGGAGATAACTTTCCAAGTAGAATTTGTATGTTATTATGCTTCAGATAGGAAGGGACTGAACTGACATTAGGTATCTTCTCCACTTTTATATTCCCAAATAGTCTATTTTTAACTATCCAAATGCTATAAGATGAATAAAAGTTATTCTGTTCTTTCACAGGGGTCTTTAAATGAAAAACGGTGTGATTTGATAGACTGTAGAGCTTTGATAGACAGTAGAGCTAACACTAGGAAGATCTGGGCGCCATGATGAAATTCACAGTGATCACAGAGCTGCAAAACTGAAAAGAACTTCAAGTAGCCATGAAAAACAGATTGTTCCCTTCTAAAAAATAAAATAAGAAAAGAAAATAAAAATCCTTTATTCTGGATGCTAAGCAACACTTTAATCTTTCCTAAATAATTTTTCACTATGATCCTCTTGACTTGTTCATAGAATCATAGAATCATTGAATAGTTAAGGTTGGAAAGGGCCTTAAAATAATCTAGTTTCAATCCCCTGCCGTGGGCAGGGACTCCTCACACTAAACCAAGGCTCTGTCCAAACTGGCCTTGAGCATCTCCAGGGATGGAACATCCACAACTTCCCTGGGCAACCCATTCCAGTGTCTCACCACCCTTACAGTAAAGAACTTCCTCCTTACATCCAATCTAAACTTCTCCTATTTAAGTTTGAACCCATTACCATTGTCCTATCACTACAGTGCCTAATGAAGAGTCCCTCCCCAGCATCCCTATAGCCCCCTTCAGGTACTGGAAGGCTGCTATGAGGTCTCCACACAGCCTTCTTTTCTCCAGGCTGAACAGCCCAATTTTCTCAGTCTGTCTTCATGTGAGAGGTGCTCCAGTCCCCTGATCGTCCTCATGGACCTCCTCTGGACTTTCTCCAACAGTTCCTTTTTATGTTGAGGACACCGGAACTGCACTCAGTACTCCAAGTGAGGTCCCATGAGAGCAGAGTAGAGGGGATCACCTCCTTTGGCCTGCTGGTTGTGCTCCTTTTGATGCAGCCCAGGATACAGTTGGCTTTCTGGGCTGCAAGCATTCAGTTAGTCTACATCTGACTTTAAGTATAATAATTCCCAAATGAAAATATAAGTTTTCATTTTGGAGTCTTAGCAGTGCTTTGGAAGGCATACTTCAGGGTTTTTTTTACATCTGTGAAATTATTACCAAGTAAGAGAATGAATGCTTTTCCTTTTCCTCTGACATCTCTAGTTTTATTACTTTACTTGGACAGTAAACATTTTGAAAAGGGGATTCTGACATGTGTGTAGAATACCTAACACAAACTACTCGTATAGCCAATTCTAGGCTCTAAGTCACCTGTAATATGTGTACGGAGTTTGTGAATGACTGTAAGTTCTATTTCTGCTAATGTGGAGCTTCTGTCAAAGTTATTTAGAAATGTAAGATTTATCATATAACTCACTCCCCTCAAGTTCACTGGAAATTGCTGAGGTATCACCTCTCCAATACGACCTGCCATCATTTCAAACACAGGCAAAAAATACAGGCAGCACACTAGTTAAAGAATTCTGCATACCTAATGAGCTAATTGAGCTAATATAGGTTTCACAAATTGCTATGACCTGGTTTATCATTTTACTTTGTCTCAACTTAGAAACACCATTGTCCATGAAAGAAACACACATGTGGAGGCAAATCCCTTTAATAAGAACAAATCTATGATCTCAGTTTACCCTGAGATTATATTTTCAGATAATTTTTAATATGAAAAAGATTATGGGGACAGAGGCCATCAGTAACTAAAAATTGCAAAAGGGCCACATGCCATTTTCTGCAAGCAAGAGATACGTATTTTTTATTTCCAAAAGAAAGAATATTTTACTTAGCAAAAGTCTCTAGATATTAATAATGGAGGAAAAATAAGCACTTTAGCTCAAGGAAAATGGCCTTAAAGTCACTACTTTTTTAAATCATATAGTTGCAGGTTCTTCATATTAATGTGAGTGAAGGACCTATTGCAACCCTTATCTTTTAATTTCCCCTTTTTACAGGCTTGTGTCATGGCGTTACTGCTATTTAAAAGTGGAAGGTTGCATTTAATTTCTTAGTAATTACCCAGTTGCAGAGCATTTGTAGAGATTAATCACAGGCTGACAGAGGTTGATTATCCTTGATACAGCCAAGGCTGTACAACACAGAATCAAGATGGAATACGGAGTTGCAAGAGATCGACTTAGTTTCCTCTATTCTTAACTATGGTGTCATTGTTTAAGTCTAGTCAGCCATGCAGTTTGCTCACTCACTCCCCCCTCTTTCTTCTCCCCGCTCCTTGAGGGATGGGAAGGAGAATCAAAAGAATGCGGCTCCCACAGGTTGAGATACGAACAGTTCAGTAACTAAGGTATAACACAAACCACTACTGCTACCATCAATAATAATCATGACAAGGGAAATATAAGGAAAGAGAATACAATTGCTCACCACCCGATACCAAGCTTGACCCAGCAGCAAACCCCCCTCTTCTGGGTCTCTGACCTCCATTTTTCCATCCTGGAAATGACGTGCTGTGGTATGGAATACCTCTTTGGTCAGTTTGGGTCAGGTGTCCTGTTTCTGCCTCCTCCTGGCTTCCCCTCCTTCCTGGCAGAGCATGAGACCCAGAAAGTCCTTGGTCAGACCAAAACATTACTAAGCAGTAACTAAAAACATCAGTGTTATCAATGCTGTTCTCAGGCCAAAAGTCAAAACCACAGCGCTGCACCAGCTACCAAGAAGGAGAAAAATGACTGCTACAGCTGAACCCATGACATATGGCCACAACATTTATGTACATATATGCTTGTGCATGTACGCGTAAGTGTTCATATACATGTGCATAAACCGTTTTTGTTTTACTAGCCTATTTTGTGACCAGTAGCATTGCAGTCGTCCCAGACAGTGATGACAGAGCGTAGACTTTTTTGTTACCTGTGCCCATACTAGCAACAATGCTTTATTCTCACTAGGAGGAGGTCCATAGTAACAGGAGTTAAAATACCAGCTTGTACTCATTAGAGCTGTCTCTTAGCACGGCTAATGGAGTAGCATCAGCACTGTGAAAGAAAAAAATACTTCAAAAAAAGAACCATTAGTGAATGTGAATGCAAGCCTTTATAAAGCAGAGTTCATCATAGATAATGACATTCTCACATATATACAGTACATACCATGTATTGTATTAAAATAACAATATTCATTATTCTCAGATAAGATTGCAAAAAGCAATCGATTTATAATCTATTTTTTTTGGTTAAACTCAGATCTATTTCAGCCATAAAATCTCCCTAATAAAGAGTAATTTTTATGTTTTTCAGACCGTCCACTGAACTAATCCAGGTTTAGAACTGTGCTTAACTAATTTAAATATAATATAGCCTAATGTTTTCATGAGGACTTTTGGCCATTCACTTTAGCTGTTTTAATGAGGTATTGTACAATCTTCCAGGCAAGGCACCTGAAGTCCCATGCTCCCTTTATCTTTGTGTTTAAGCTTTCTGGATTAAAGGGGTTTGTCCTAACTTGTTTCATTTGCAAACAGGTTTTAAAGCTCGTAAGTGCAAAGTTTATTACTGAAATATTGGGGTCTAATCTTCTTCCACTTTAGAACATGAAACAAATATTGTAACAGTGAACGTAATTATGATGAGGGTCTGAAGGAAAAAGATGTCTCAGTTTGGACCTAGCATAGATTGACATTCATGAGGGTGTATTTTTGTTAACTTCCACAAACGCATTACAGATTAATGGATATGGAAGTGAGGCAGCAGGTAGGAAATATCTCCTATCAGATTCAAAGGCAACCTTACAGTCTTTGGTTAAAATGATGTTAATAAAGGAGTGTAAATGGGCCTCTGCTTTCCCACTCTCCTTCTGAACCTGTGTTGGGTTAATATAAGGATAATAGTAGGTTATTATTCTTTCATTATTCTTTCATATATTACTATAGATGAAATCTCATTTGTTTATGAAAAACTTACTCTGTCCACCTGGCTGGTGACTTTAGGAAGCTGATGGTGGCCTACACATCTGGCCAGCTATAGCTCTCTCTGACATGTGTGGCCTCTGGACTGAAAAAGGTTTTAATTGGAAAGAGCTGGGGTTCAGAGACTGAGAGTGGCCCTCATTGCTTCCCCCTGCTCTCCAGAGCCTTCTTCTCAGAGTTGTTGCTCCAGCCTGGCCCCAGCCCCATGGTCACAGGGCCTCACCCCACAGTGGTTCAGAGCGTTATTGTTCTTTGGTCCATCTCAGGAAGGTTTCTATGGCTTTTGGCTATTTCCCCTGAAAGGCTACCCTCCTCTTCCTCAGTATCAGATGCCTTCCTGCTCTTTCTGAGCTGCAGTGACCCTCAGCTTTGTGGAGGGGAACATTTTACAAGGTGCAAGAGCTGTGCACAACGTCATTGAAATGTGACAGCCCAAAACTTCACTCACGGTGCTTGAACTCATGACCAGGTTGCATTTTGTTGATTGCTAGTTAAGGGAAGAGGGAAAAAACATTTATCCTGTTTTTTAAGAGGGCTTCTACTTCATAAGCTCCAAGAGGAATAACTTTTTCATATACAAAAGGATGTTAACTTCTTCAGGTTTTTTTTCACAGTGACTTAAGTTTTGAGTTTTTTTCAGATAAAAGACAAACTTTAAATAAAAGCAGTGGCATGTACATGCTACTGCCCCAGCCATGCAGATGCTGTGTTGAACATGGCCAATGGCTGAACACAGAGTCAACTCTCTGGAATTGTGGTTCTCAGCACCACTCTGGTAGCAGTAGATACTGAAGAAGTAGCAGCATGTTTTCCTGAAGAAAAACACTGTCCTCTGACTTCAGCAGCTCTTAAATACAGCTACAAAGTACTGTCTCATACCTCAGTCCTGGGAAAAAATGGATTGTCCCACTTCTGGGACAATCTACCTTCAGCAAATGGAGTCTTTGTTCTGACAGAAATTATAGTAAACTAATCTTTCAACACAGGTACAATTAAACATACCAGCTTACAGATGCGTGAGTGACAGAACATAATATATGGATGTTTTGCTGAATCGGAAAAAGACTTTAGTCTTAGGTGTTCTGTTACTCTTTTAGATTAAACCGCTGTTTCCGCCATCTCTTCACCTACTGCTCAGGAGATGGATACCGGTAAAGGTATCTCAATATGCTTCAAGCAGCTGACAAAATGGCTATAAACAAATGTTAACACAACAGGCTAGACTGAAAATTCTGTAAGAGGAATACCTTCCACTGACCCTCTGGATTTAACAGGTAATTTTCTATTATATCCCATATATCATGTCTTCAATGAATTTAATGTTAATCTAAGCTTAGTTTTTCACATCTGTGTTATATTCTGATGTACAGCTGTTGTATTTTTTTCTTCTTTTTTTGCAGTGAGTTGCCTATTCTACTGCAGAGTATTCACTGCCTCAGTATGTCATGTATTGTTGATTTTTGTCTGCTGTTTTGCATGCAACTAATCTCAGTGTAGCTTCATTCATGATCTATGAGCCAAATGATTTCACCTGTCAGCTTGCAGTGCCTCACAGATCTGCTGCAAATGAGCACATGGGAAGCCAAGCTCAAGAAGCACTCTATGATTTGCTTGTTTCTGGGCTGGATCTACGCTATGCACCATTCTCCTCCATTTATTCTGAATGCTGCTGTTTCATCATCTGGCCCAACAAAACAAAATGCCTGTATGAAGTGTTAGTTTGTTGCTGTGGCATGCAGTGCTGAAAATAAACAAGAGAAAAACAGATTTCTCTCCTATATATAAAGCTTACAAGAGTGATGCTGTGCTAAATATAGCTGAAGCACAGAGCTCTAAATGTGACAGCCTTAA
The DNA here is from genome assembly GCA_025448015.1 of Bolborhynchus lineola. Lineage (NCBI taxonomy): Eukaryota > Metazoa > Chordata > Aves > Psittaciformes > Psittacidae > Bolborhynchus > Bolborhynchus lineola. Next base: position 602 of record JAOEHX010026838.1, on the reverse strand, counting down.
TCTGTTGTCAGGGGCTACGTCTGAGAGGTGTCTGTGTTTGGTTAGGGAACATGTGGGTTGCTATTTCAGATGTTACCAGTGACATGACTGTGTGTTTATATATATAGAACTAAATGAAAATGTTCCCTTCTATCCTACAAAGCATTTGGAAAATATTTCCTAGGCAAACCTGGAACTATTTTCTGAGGAAAGATTCTTCTCTTAAAATATCCAGAAGCAGGGTTTATTTGGCATTAATTTGCAATGTGAAATATTATGTTTATTTAAATCTATTCCTTGCCCATCCACCAAGCTTTTCCATGGCAGGTAGATATGCACAGAAAATTGCCTTAATCTTTAGAGAAAATCTGTTTCAGAAAAAGAAGTGTCCTGGGTTCAGCAGTAGCAGTCATTTTTTTCTCCTTCTTAGTAGCTTGTGCAGTGCTATAGCTTTGACTTTTGGCCCGGGAATAGAGCTGATAACACTAATGCCTTTAACTACTGCTCAGTAATGTTTCATTTGACCGAGAACTTTCTGAGCCTCGTGCTCTGCCAGGGAGGAGGGGAAGCCGGGAGGAAGCAGAGACAGGACACCTGACCCAAACTAACCAAAGGGGTATTCC
>JAOEHX010026825.1:0-36351 GCA_025448015.1 Bolborhynchus lineola | reverse complement strand
TGCTATGAGGTCTCCACGCAGCCTTCTCTTCTCCAGGCTGAACAGCCCCAACTTTCTCAGCCTGTCTTCGTATGGGAGGTGCTCCAGTCCCTGATCATGTCCTTTGTAGCAGTGAAATATCAAAAAATAATAGCATATTTGAAATGTCAGCACACCAGCATACAGAGGTACAGATGGGTATTGCGGGTACAAACATTGTTTATATAATGCCGCCATTCCTTCATGTATTCTCTTTGATTTGTATGACATAGTTATTCCTTACACTTGTTTACCAGCCTCGCAAGTCATGGTATGAAATACAGTCATTTTTTAATTTTTTTAAACTTAGGCTTGTTAAGAGCTGGATCAAGTGTTAGAATTCTGGTAGATTTGTTCAGGATTATACCTGCAGCAAATAGGGTTACTTTAGCTGTACACGTACAGTTCAGCAGTGTTATTTTCTTTTCCTCATTCCAGAGAACTTCAGGCACAGGAAACCTTACAGAATGGGCAGCTAGGATGTGGTGAAGGCATTCCAGATCTACAACCAGGAATTTTAGCAAGCCAGGCAATGATTGAGAAGATCCTTAGTGAAGATCCAAGATGGCATGGTAACATTACAGTCTCATTTCTCTGTTTCTTTCTTGGTGTTTGATCCAATTTGTTGATCCTGGATGTTTATCCAGGAGAAGTTCAAAAGCCTTTTTTAACAGAGTAAAAGTTGGTTTATACAAGTAATATAGATATTTGTTAACAAGTTGTACTCTCACATTTATGTTCAGATTGCATTTTGAAAATGTTTTGCTTTGAAAATGTTTAAAATATTTGGTCTAATAGGGTCTTTGAAATATATAATAGGTAAGTTTATTCAGTACAAGGGCTGCTAGACTTTGTATTGTTCTTAAGAAAAATATTTAAGAACATTGAAGTGTTAAAATCAGCAGGAGTTCTGGTTTGTGCTAAGTAGTAGTAATGATTGGAATCTTGTTTTTTTGAGTAATTAGTATACTAATTTATGGACCATATTCTTTGCTGAACTTGACTAACAGGAATAAAATAAACTATTAAACATGAAATTAGAACTAAGTTGGTTCTCATGTTCAGGGTTTAGACTTGCTTATTTTGTAGCTGGAGATCCCAGACTGGTTTGGGCTGGAAGAGACCTTAAAACTCATCCAGTTCCAACACCACTGCCATGGGCAGGGACTCCTTCCCGTAGAGCAGGTTGCGCCAAGCGCTGTCCAACCTGGCCTTTGAACACTGCCAGGGATGGGGCAGCCACAGCTTCTCTGGGCACCCTGTGCCAGTGCCTCACTACCTTCACACACAGTAATCTTTGCTATGTGAATGTGTATCATTAATGAAATTTTGAGAACATTTCTTCAGCTAGTTTTTTGTAAATCCTACAGGAGTCTTGTAGTATTGTGCAGTTTGGTTTTGGGAACATCAGACTCAGATGCTGAATTAAAGATACATGACGTTGACTACTTCCGTTTTACCTACATCCATCTTAGGAAGAAGTTAGATTGGATTGATATGATTTACTCCTCACAAACTCATGCTTGCTGTTAGCTAAATTGTACCTTCTAATTTATTTACTCGCTCAGTTGTTTCTCTGAATTTTTCTGTCTCTACACAGAACCTTGTTTGTCATTTCTTAGTTCCTCCTTCCTGGAACCAAAGCTGTAGAGGGAGAGGCAAAGCCTCTTCTCCAGAGAGGCTTAAAATTTGTCCTGGAAGATTTTACTGGACAGCCTTAACATGCCTTAGCATGAAAGCAGTTTTGATGAAATAAGGACTGTCAACACTAAACTTAAGAGAAACCTAGGTATAAAATTGCAGGAGTTTTTAGTCTTTGTCTTATTAAAATGAATAATTTATTTTCAAATATTTGTTTTCAAAATGTTGAATATATAATTAGAATTCCTGGGTAGTTTCTCTACCATTAGATTGCAATGCTTTATTTGTGTACTTTATTTTAATATTGGTATTGAATATAAAAGCAATGACGATTATTTTGCATGTAAATGTGTTAAACTTCTATTAAAAACTGCAGGAGTCGGTCTGAGTTTATATGAATGGAGTGGTCTACCAATGGAATGGTCTATAATTTTACCCCCAAAAAATCATTATTTTTTTACCAAAAGCAGTGTGATACCCATGCTCACTAAAGACACTCTGAATGCAAAATTTAGTTGTTTATTTCTTTTAATTGCTGACCTGTTTACAGACACAAATTTTGTATTAGCTGGCTACAAGACAGAACAGTGTACCAAGCCACCCAGACTCTGCCGCCAGGGATATGCATGTCCACACTATCACAGTAGTCGAGATAGAAGACGAAATCCCAGAAAATTCAAATACAGGTACATAAGTACTTATTAACAATAGACTTTTTGGTCAATCAGACAGCTTTTCTTTAATGGACTGATCTGTTGGGTTCTTCTGTAATGCAATTGGATGTTCCTAATGGAATACAACCATGTCTTTCCCAGTAGCTGTGCTAAAATCTGTTTTGGGGGAAAAAAAGCATCTGTTGAGAATGTTGAGGCAGTTTTAAAAACAAAAACTATGAATCTGTAATGGAAATATCCTTCTTACTTGTGAAGAATGAAAGCAATTTCTGTAAAATCTTGGAATCACTAACTCAAACCCTTGTAACAAAAAGTTCAATTATAATTTCTGTCTTGTTTTCTGATTTTGTTTTATAAATTTCTATTTCTGAGCAATATTTTTAAGAGCAATATTTAATGCATTCTCTCTTTTTATCATTGCATCACTCATCGTTTTATCATTTTACATGATTTTCTTACACTCTGGTTTCTTCACTGGTTTTGCTGGGGTTTTTTTGTGGAGCAGTGCAAGGTTTAGAATTGATGGGCTTTGCTTGGCAGTCTCAGGACTGTGAATAAATGTCGTTAGACAGAAGATAGATGGAATCCTAGTAGCTCAACTTTCTATCAAAGAATTTACAGAAAGTAGGAATGTCTCAGAATTTGTAACTTTGTAGGTCCCAGAATCTAAGATTCTGAGATTTTAGTGGGAAATTCTTTGAGACTTCTGCTAAGAATTAGATGCAGATGTGCTCTGGACATCACTTTTTTCTAGGTCCACTCCTTGCCCCAATGTAAAGCATGCAGATGAATGGGGGGAACCTTCAAGGTGTGAAAGTGGGGATAGCTGTCAATATTGTCATTCTCGTACAGAGCAGCAGTTTCATCCTGAGGTAAGAACTACATCTGTCCTTATTCTTAGTGATTTCAAATTTATTATGTATTAGATTATCAATTAAGATGTTATTTATGAAAAACGTGACGTGCATTCAAGACAATTTGTTGAGGTATTTGCTTAAGCAAAACAAAAATTTCTAAGAAATAATTATTTGTACTACTGTGGTTTTCATTGATGATAGGCATTTTTATTGTATAATTTCTGAAAAAATTATTCTTGTTCTCTGGATTTGGGTATATATATGTCCTCTTTTTTACCTAACCTCTTGGATTGGTAAGGAAGTCAGCGTAGGAATAACTTGGGTCAAATTTCTATTTTAAGCATAGTTAAAAAAGTTTTATTGCAAATTATTAAGAGAAACTTGAGTAGATTGGGAGGAGGTGGAAAGACCAGGAAACTCTCATAGTGGTTAAAGTAAGGCACTCCAGAAAAACAACTTAAATCATTCTAGATTCTTCTGTAGGCAAAGTCTTTATAAGTTTGTTGGATGCTTGAGCATAGTAGTGAAATGCTTGGGAAGAGAGCAGTGATATATAGTCTGCTGAGGTATAATTCGTGTGCAACACTATGAAAATGTTAAATGTGCCAGTTAATGGAAACAAATGTAGTACTGAAAAATACATGTTATGGTAGAAGCTATCTGTACAATGCTGGATGTCTGTTTTCATTTTGGGACTTTTGAATGAACATGAAAGATTCACAGCAGGATATGATTTCTCTCACTATAAAGTTTAATACTTAGTAAGCTAAAAGCAAAGACCATTCAATTGCTAATTTCTCTTTGAATTATGAAGACTATTGAAGGCATTTCAATATCATTCTGTAAAAGGAAGTCTTAGACTATTAACTCCAGGATTGTTGCAAGCTTCATATCATACCTTCCCTATCATAAATTGACCAGCTACATGGCACTAAAAAGGTGTCATCTGCCTCTACTCTTGAGATGCTGGTCCAGGATTTCACTGTCCTGATTACTGGAGATTTTACAGTCCAGATTTATTTCAGATCATCGAATTTCTTCTGCATCATATTCCAGCTTCTTTTTCTGTACTAAAGGTGTTTTTCTGCTTAGTTTTGCACCATACTTTTATTTATGACAAAGCTGCAAATTAAAGTGCTAAAATAAGTCACAAGACTGAGCCTTGAGTTCTGCTGTTAATTTTATCAGCTGCTTTCTTTCATACCATCCATCATCATCTCTCCATTAGTCAGTCTAACAGCAGATACATAACACTGTTAAGAAACATGTTCTTCATTATCTTAATTAATCTTACCACATCCTTTATTGAAGTCCTTATTAGAATGACCACATTTCCATTTTAGAGGAGCTTTGATTTCTCAAAGTTATATGGTGAATCTATAATGATGTGCCTTTGCCAAATGTATTTATGATTTTATCTCATTTTTTCTGTCTTTTAGTTTGAATGGCAACAGACAGAATAATTAGTGGACATGCAGTGACCTAAATCAGATATTTTTTTTCTCTTCTCAGATATGTGTGGCCTACTTAATTGCTCATATAAACATATGTGGCAACATATACAAACAACTTGCAAACGCATATAGCATGGGGAATAGACAAGGGGAGTTAGAGTTGTACCTGCGCCTGCAAGGCAATGGTCTTACTGGCATTGCGGGTTCATGGGATGGCTTCAATGGCAAAGTGTTGGAATGGCAGAATACAGGCTCTTCAGGAAGAGTTGGAAGGGGAGACAAGGAGGATCTGCTGCCCTCTATGTGAGTGAGAACTGGAGTGCACAGAGCTCCACCTGCGGTGGATATGATGAGCCAACCAAGAGTTTAGGGGTCAGGATTAAAGGGAGGGCAGGGACAGGTGATAATATAGTGAGGATCTGTTACAGTCCCCCAGACCAGGAAGAATGAATGGGTGAAGCCTGCTATAGACAGATAGAAGCAGCACAAGTTCTGGTCCTCATGGGGGGCTTCAGCTACCCTGATATCTTTTGGGAACAACACAGCAGGGCACAGGCAATCCAGGAGGTTCCTGGAATGTGTTGGTGATAAACTCCTTCTCCAAATGATATGGGAACCAGTAGGAGGGGGCTGTGCTGGACCTTGTTCTCACCAACAGCAGTGGGTTGGTGGGGAATGTGAAGCTCAAGGTCGCTTTGGCGGCAGTGACCATGAAATGGTTGATTTCAGGATCCTTAGGGCAGCAAGGAGGGAACACAGAAAGCTCACTACCCTAAGCTTTTCGGGAGCAGACTTTAGCCTTTTCAGGGATCTACATGGTAGGGTACCATGGAGAGAAGAGAAGCCAAAAAAAGCTGGTTAGTATTCAAGCATCATCTCCTCCAAGCTTGTAAGTGATGCATCCCAGCAAAGGGGAAGTCAAGAATAACAGGAGGCCTGCATGGATGAAGAAGCTCCTGGACAAACATAGACACAAAAGGAAAGCCTACAAAGGGTGGAAGCAGGATAGGTGGGCAGTTTGGTGGGGATAGTGTTATGACATCATCTAATTTTCAGTCTGGTATTTAATTTCACAGAAACTAGCAATGTTGCCTGCATTGAAAGAGGGGTTTTCTTTCAGCAACTTACCTTGTGATCCTTTCCCTCTTTTGCTCAAGCTCTGACTGCATTCAGTTGTGTGGTTAGGGTGGAAATTCCATATAGCTTTTGCATCTCTGACTTGAGGATTCACAGCACTCATTTGATCCAGTTTATAATGAAATCCAGTATTTTCAATGATGTTAATCAGTTACCTTCATTTCTCAGTCTACTTATCCGATATCCATACCTTTAGTTCATCCTTAACTTTTGAAAGTCCTTCAAATTGAATTAATGCTCACTTCATCCAACATTATCTTCTCTCATTGGATGTTTTCATGTACTTGCTCCTTACCAAATTAAAATAAAGAATATTGTCATTGCCTCTTAGCTCAGTGGCTGTTTGCTGAAGAAATCTGCAGGAATAGCTTGCTTCTACTGTTAATAGATAGCAGCCGTGTTTTCATCTACAGCTGGGAAATTAGTCTCCTGTAATGATTTAGTTCTTTGTGTTTGCTGTCTGTCTTGTGATATCGATATACATAGATGACGTGGCCATCTCCCAGATCTGTCTTTTGAGGTGCAAGCTCTGCCCCAGTAGTATTTTGGTATTATTTATATTATCACTTGTATCTGTAGCTTTTGTCAGAGGCACTGTGTATCATCTGGGTAGCTCACAGAATCAGGTGAGGCTGTTTTTTTGGCTAGGAACTCAAACTAGGAATGCACTTCCAATTACATGTTCTGTTGAAAGCTTTTGGAAGTCAGCCCTTCTCTTTGTTTTGTTGGGTTTTTTTTTCTTCTTCTTCATCATTAGCATTGTGCATACAGCATTGGGTTTTATATTTAAACAGAAAACAGGAAAGAAAGATGGGCCCAGCTTCATTTCCTAGTTTGGGTGTGGTATCCACAAGTGGCTTCTTTGGTTTTTTCAATGTCTATGATAGTTCCCAGTGAAATTGGTGGAAGGATTAGTCCTGCTGTTTTGTCTAAGTGTGTCATTTGGGTGAATACTTGTCTGCAGCATGGATGTTTTGTCACTTTTTCAGTGTTCAAGGAAAAATCAATTATTTGTGGAGTGATAAGCATCAGTAATATTTTTGTGATTTAGCATTTCATTATATTTAGCATTTAACATTTTACTTGGATGACCTTTGGGTCACTATTAGTTCATGCATGAACTAGTAGGGTTAGGCTTAAGCTTAGGGTTAGGGTTCAGCCAGTCATAAAGGTTAGGGTTAGGGTTAACCCTCACCCTAACCCTAACCTTTGATTTTGAATCAAAGGCTGAAAACTTAGTTGCTATATTCATGTATGAACTAGTAGTGAATATAGCAACTAAGTTTCCAGCCTTTGATTCAAAATCACTTATGAGAGGGAGATTTATTTAAGATGCTTAAAATAGCTCCAAAATAAAGAGCTTGCAGAGCTAGTTGTTAATTTTTTTAATATATAGTTTCATTTTTCATGTTTGCTCTAAGGTGGAAGTCCAAGATTCGGTTTTTACACAGTGTATGCAGAAGTTCCAAAGAACTTGCTTTCTGACCTAAGAATTACTACTTACGGAGCCATGAATCAGTCAGCTGACACCAAAAGACAAAATACCAAGGTTTAGAGAACAAAAAGATCCCTCTGCTATTTGCAACAGACTTGCAAATCACCAGAATTAATTTCTAAAGAATCTATGTGATTTTAAATAGGTTCTTAATATTGTCCAGTATGACAGCTTGTCAGCCCCTCCTCAAAATGTTGTGAGATCCAAATATCATCAAGGTCAAAGAATCATAAAATGGTTTGGGTTAGAAGGGATCTTAGAGATCATCCAGTTCCAGCCCCCGTGCCACGGGCAGGATACTTTCCACTAGAGCAGGGTGCTCCAAGCCCCATCCAGTCTGGCCTTGAACACTGCCAGGGATGGGGCAGCCACAGCTTCTCTGGGCACTCTCTGCCAGCGCCTCATCACTCACAGTGAAGAATTTCTTTATATTTAATGTAAATCTACAGTCTTTCGGGTTAAAGCAATTACCCTTTGTCCTTTCAAAACATGCGGTTGTAAAAAGTCCCTCTCCAGGTTTCTTGTAGGCCCTTTAGGTACTGGAGCTGCTCTAAGGTCTCCCCGTAAGGAGCCTTCTCTTCTCCAGGCTGAACCAGCCCAGCTCTCTCAGCATGGCTCCAGAGGAGAGCTGCTCCAGCCCTCAGAGCGTGTGACTGTCCGGCCAATTCCTTCCCCACTGAGTGGTCCATCCATCAGACCCATGCCTCTCCAATGTAGAGACAAGGATGTTGTGTGGGACAGTGTCAGATGCATTGCACAAGTCCAGGTAGATGATATAAGTCATTCTCCCATTATCCACTAATGTCGTAGCCCCATCATCAAAAGCCACCAAATTTGTCATGCGTGATTAGCCAAAAGTGAAGCCATTTTGGCTGTCTCCAACTACCTTCTTAGATTCCATGTGCCTTAGCACTCTTTCCAGGAGGATCTGCTCCATGATCTTGCTGGGCTCCAAGGTGAGACTGACTGGCCTATGGTTCCCTGGGCCTTCCTTTTTAATCTTTTATAAAAATGGAAAAGCCTGATAGGGCAATAAACTGAGTCTAGATCTTACTGGCAACTTAATCATTACTGTCATGAGCAGTCAGCATTATTTCAGTTGTTGCACAGCCAGTCACGTTAGGGAAAGATACTTGAGTGGTAGGATGATTTGGATATTAGAGGTGTCCTAATGAAGGAGCTGTGTTGCAAAAAATGTACTGTTGTATTTGGTTTTTTTCAGCTCTGTAAGCTGCTCTACCACATGCACCATTTCTCCTGCAAGATTCCTTGGAAGTGGTGTAAATTACTTTGAAATTTTTTTTCTCAAAGGTCAAATTCTTTCTATACAACATGGAAGACCAAAGCAGTTTAAACACTGCTTTTCTAAAATATTATTATTACTTACTATTTTTTATTTTGCAGAAGAGGGTTAAGATTCTGTTGTCTCAGGTTTACTTTTGTTGAAATTCTGTTCTCTTTGAGTTTTTAAAAATTACGAGAACTAAAGTTTCTAAGGAAACTGTGATACATGTTGTTAGTAATGATTCAGAATTTTTCATTTAAAGGTTTTATAATTTTCTAGCAATTTTGTCATTATGTAACAACTGTGTTTAGGTTAATCACCGTTCTGTTTTTTTAGATATATAAGTCTACAAAGTGCAATGACATGCGCCAAACAGGTTACTGCCCACGTGGTCCATTTTGTGCATTTGCACATGTTGAAAGTAAGTAAGAGAACTGTTATTTTGTATCAGTGTTCATACAAGTGAACCATAATTTTGAAACATCAGTAACAGAAGGAACTTACCATCATTAATTTTAATATACAAATGGATTATGATGTCACTTGCTTTTAGAAATTTAGTTCCTATTTTCTAATACCATACATTGCTGTGGGAGCTGGCTGCATTTGCGTCAAATTTGTATCGCAGAAAAATTTATATAGCTTTTCTTTACAAATGCAGTTTGTCCCTGCAACTTTTTGACCTTGACTTGGCAATTTTCTACACACATACGTGACTTTTTAAAATATATCAGCCGTCCTGTTGAAATGTATAGTAAACTTCTCAGGTAAAAGTTAAATATCCTCTCAAGTATTTGCAGTAGGGCCTCAGCTAAACTGGAAAAGAACACAGAAAATTTTCAGCTGTACTCTCCTCCATAGCCCACTTTCATCTTCACTGGACTCAAACATACATATAGAAAAAGGGAAGAGGAACCATTTTTCTTCAAGAAAGCATTCAGTTCTTTGGTATGAACTACACATTAATTCTGAGTATGCATCATCAGATTTTTTTTTAATAGTGGTATCAATTTAGGCTACCCCTACATTCTTCCTGTATTCCAAAATGTGAAATGTGCAGCTGCTGTAGCAGCTATTCATGCCTTCTTCTCAGCTGTGATGCAAGATAGAATTTGTAGCATTTCTGTGTAACTGGGTTTTATAAGTGATATTTTTTTTTTTATTATGTAGCTTTGCTCGATTATGTAATCCATAAAAAAATGGTCTGCTCCTATCTTACTTTTTTGCTTTCTGCTTCTAGACCTGGAAAGAGGGATTTGAAAGCTCCAAATGCCTGCAGTACTAGTATTATCTTAGGATTCTCTAATGATAAACAGTGGCAGTCTCCTCTCTCTGTCTAACCTGTCTAAGCAAATGTGATGTTCTGTACAACCACTTACTGTGTCTCATGCTTGCCTAAAAGACCTTCAATGAATAGAATCATTCTTGTTGCACACAGCTCTTGTTTCTGAGGACGTGTGGTACGGTGACTTTGTCTTGTAATTTCTGTAAAAATCCATTTTACTTTTATTAGGTTTTGTTCCTCAAAGAAGAAGAAGGATAAGTAACCTCATGTATTTATTTCAAGAAGCCCATTATTCTAAGACCTAACAAGCCTTCAAGCCATTATTGCAATGAAGTCTTTATGAACTGCTTCTTCACATCAAAAGTACCTTGCTGCCTTTATTTTCATGCTGTTGAGACTATCTCCTAAATCAAGTTCTTCACTGTTTGCCAGTTTTGGCAAGTATGTCTTTGACTCAGGAAGTCTGAAAATGCACATTTTCTCACAGAGGTGATTTATGGCACTAAGTCTACTTTTCCCTTTATCTGATATAAGTTTTTCTTTCCTGAAACAGCTGAAAGTGTATGACTTAAAACAAATTACTGCATACATGCAGCATGGTATAATTGTGACACGATAAAAATCTCCTGGGGGAGCGTTTTCTTGTTTCCTTTCTTAGAGCATAATGAATCATTGCTGCCTCCCCTCTTGCCTGTTCAGCATGAAGACTCTGCAGGATAAACTCAGTAGAGCTCTTGGAGACTAGAGTTCTTTTGAGACCACCGTCATGATCTACTTCTGTGTGTCTTGATCATTAGTATCTTTTAACAGTCCAGTTGATGCTTGAATCATTCTCAAATGAAGCTCTTATTGACAATAAATGAGATTTCCATCTCTAAGGAGAAGTTAAGCGTCACTCAAGCTAAAGATAGATGGCTGAAGGAAGGTGTAAACTTAACAGTTTGCTGATCTTATTCTCCCTAAGGGATATCTTTCTAATCTGTTGCTAATGTTTCTACCCCAGCCCATTCTTTCTTCCACTCTGTAGGATGAATTCTTGTACTCCTTAAAAATCTTCAGAACTCTGAGAGAATTTCTGAGACTTTAAACGTGTTAGCAGTGCTAATTGAGAAGCAGCAGCTTAATTTTCTGCACATAGTTGTTTTAGAATTTTGTGTCCATCAGAAGAGACTTGAGACATGCTCAGCCAGCATGCTCTGGAACTCTGGCTTTCGTTACCTGTAGTGAAGACTATGTAAGCAGGAAGTCTTGACAAATGAACTTGAAATCTTGCAACAGTACCCCCCCCATCTCTGGTAGTAGTCTGAATAGTTCATCAGAAGTTACATGTTTGTTTACTATCAGCAAGAGTGCCTTTCTGCTACTGGCAACAACTTTAGGCTTAGTTTAGTAGCTCTGACAGTCTGTCTCCTCTGTTAGTAGAATAAAATTATTTCTGTATTAGGGAAGGGGAGAAAATGGTTTCGGAGTTGCAGATCTTACCATCAGTATGAAAAGCATGGAACTCTTGGTTCATGATCTCTTTGAGTCACAAATTACAGGTGTTCTCCACCTAACTTTAGTGAAGTCCTACCTGCGTGGAATGGGTAGAGGAAGATTTCCTACCATTCATACATGTATCCCAGCAATTTTTATCATTCCTTGTGAAATAATTTGTGGAAGCACACATTGTCTATAATTGCATTCCTAGTGTTCTCTCAATTATTTCCTCAGAACCAGCTGACTGTTTCCACCCCTGCCCCGCTTCTTCCTCCTTTGTGTTACTATTCCTCCCAAGACTGCTTTTCCCTTCAGGCCCTGGCTGCAGACAGTATTATTCTGTAAAGTCATCTCTTGACTTTTTCCCCCTCCTGGCTGAAATCCTAGGTCCAGCTATAGCCCCAAAGACACCTTATGATGACAGGAGGAAGGTCTTGAAAATCTTGAAAGATTTGAGAATCTTGAAAAGTAGAGAGGCAGTGGGATCTGACATATCTCCCTTTGCAAAACAGAGAGTAACCAGGGTATGTGGGGATACTTCAGTGATGGATTCTCTTAAAGTAATGAACAGCAATCTGTGGCAGTCATGTGTGCGCTGCCTGCCTCACTACAGCTGACATCTTAAAGAAGAACAGATTTCTTTTTTTGAAACAGAAGCATGGGCAAACTGAAACTCTGCTTGCTGGCAACAGTTTGGAAACTCTTCAATCTCCTCTGTAACAGCTTCTGTTAATGAAGGCATTTGCCTTCAGGTTGTTCACTCAAGTCTGTTCTGTCCTATTGGTACCAAGATTGCAATAATGAAAACACTTCTGACTTCATGAAAGATGGGATTCTCTAGGCCAGATGTAGTCCAACTGTGGTAACTCTTGTATGCATAATACCCAAGCCTTGTTAGTGCAAACTCTAAGGAGCCTCTATAGCTGAAAAAGTTGTATCTCATAAAGCGTACAACCATATTCCTATATAGGCTACTGATACATTATCCCTGAAGCAGTGCTGTATTAGCATTAGTTAGTTGAAGCTCTTTTTGAGAACCATACTAACCTCCATGAGATTCAGGCATCACCATGAGATACACCATCACACAAGACTTGCTTTTCTGTCAGTTGCAACCTTCTACAAGAGCTATAGGTCTTTGAAAAATTAGGATTAGATTTGGGGAAGTTTATGCTGTAGAATTTGTTACTTTTGTGCATCTGGCAACAAACTATGATGTACATTCCTGGATGAAATTAGAATGATATAGACGCATACATTCTGAATTTAATGTGTCTGTCTCATTTAACTATCACTAAGCAGAATAGCAAGAGATAATAATGTTACTCTCCCTAGATACCTTGGAAAGAGAAAGGAAGGACCATTTCTCTTTGAAATGTTTGGAAAGCAGTCTTACACTACCCTTTTGGGGTGGTATGGCTACTTACACTCATTTACAGAATATTGGACAGATGTGTGGTTGTGTCAGGGAAAATATGGTAGTGGAAGATGTAGGAGAGAGCATGAATCAGATAGGGCTTTTCCTGTGACAGTGTGAGGATTGACGGCTGCTCTGGCCAAGCAGCTCTACAGTAAGTAGAGGTAAATTACAAAAAAAAACCCTATGGTTGTGTTTTCCTTTTTTTCTTATGGGTGTGGGTGGCCTTGTGTGCAGAGTGGTACTCACGGGAGCTTTTTTCTTTCTCTTTTGTGAGCCACTTCCACATTTTTTGTAATTTATACAATAGAGTGAATATTTGGTAAAGCATTGAACTGTGTAGTGAGAAAGTTGCAGAGTTGTGATGAATAAAATACCAGGTAGAAAAAAGCTGCATCATTAGAAACAGTCCTCCGCTGAAGAGAGGCATCTATGTATCTCATACTCATGCTGTTTCTTACTGTGACTTGTACTTTCATGCACTCTGTCAGACCTACTTATTATTTCTAGTAGAGACAAATATTTAAATCTGATTTTTAACTGTAGTTTATAATTACCACTTAGATATGCAGAAGTGGCTAGAGATGAAAAAAGTCTTGCTATACCTGTAGAATTTATTAAGAGATTTTTGCTTTCAGTTCTGACTTCCTTACTTTGATGTCTTGTGTGCATGGATTATGAGGTGAAGGATGTTAGTAACAGCAATTGCTTACTAGACTAAACTTTTTTTGTTAACTCGTTGTTTGCCTGTAAAACTAGAAGTCTAAATCTCCTTAGTATATTGCAGATTTAGAGAATCAAATATCCAAGATGTGTAATGGTTTAACAAAGTAGTCTTTGGGGAATTGCAAAGTAATTGTTCAGTAACCTTGAGCTGAATTTTCTGGTATGAAAATTAACAAATCATTGATCATCATTTACATGTAAGTTACTAATGAACTTTCTCAAAGATTTTTGTTCCTTTTTAAGTTAAATTGTGCAAGTCCCATGTTCTCTTCAAAGTTTTGTGATTAAGTCAGTTGAGTCTAGTCTGGAAAAAAACAACCCTGAAATTATGATGTTACCTTTTTGGTCATATAACAAACATTGTCTTTAAACCCTGGTGTGACAGATTCTGGAAAACAAAACAAAATCTAGAATACTTTAAATGTATCGATTGCAGTCAATGTCCCACCAGTTTTTGATGGAACAAGAAAATAAGAGTATCACATTTGTTAGTAGCCACAAAGATACAGTGGTGAATTATATCTTTGTTATATATTCTTACCTTGCCTTTTACGCTTATATTTAAAAAAAAGGAGAGAAGGATTTCTTGTGTGTGATTTATGTTTCCGTGTGACAGGTGCTTTGTTTGGTACTAGGTATGTAATTGTTTAATTCACACAGCTAAGTATCAAATCTGTGTGTAATTTGTTGGGGATTCCTTCAACAGAGGACACCATGAATGTAGTCATACTGCAAACTGGTTGTCAGTCAAAGCCAGGCGCTCACCTGTTTTCAACAAACAGCATAGGAATTGCAAATGAATGGAGCAGCAGTCTTAACTCCACAAACAGCATTACAAATAGCAGTGGGCAGTCTGGAAATGTAAGTGTAAATAATTCTGGAAAAGTTACTAATAATCACTGTGCCAATATACAATGTTTATTTTACTTCTTAAGCGTCTGTTTTTTATTTCAATGTACTTCAGCAAAAGAGAAGAAAAGTGCAGCTATAGTAAATATCAGGCAATAATATTTAACTGGTAGTGTAAGCCTAACTGGAATGTATGCCGAGCACCAGATTTAACTATGTATTATTTGTGTTTTCTCTTCTTGTTTTTTGTCTTTAGATGCAATATTTTAAACGTGAGGAACATTGTTGTTAATCAGATATACAACTACAGGACAGCTTAATTTGCATATGTCTCTTTTTTCTGTGGGAAAAGTTTTATTCATGGAAGATCTTGAGGGATCCCAGCCCTTTTCTCTGCCCTAATTTATTAACATTAGGAATGAGTTGATAACTCACATTAACATGCTTTATGCTTAAAGCCTCTTTCAGTGGTGCAGTACATGTAGTGTGTTTGGCAGTAGACAGTTTGATTACAAGGGTGATAAATGTATATTTATATTAGCAAATTTTATCAGCTAAGGATGAAGGAGAGGAAGGAGAAAGATACATTGCAGAAATTTCACTATCTTCCTTCTAGCATTTGTTGGAATATGTTGTTTTGTTAGGTTTTCTGATTGTTGCAAAATAATATATGTAGTGACATCTCTCTTGTTCTCTCCTGACCTGTGTTTTTCTTACCTTGTTTCAGGTGCAGAGTCATAAGTACATACACATTTATTCCCAGAATTTTCACTTCTAGCTTTCCAGCACTGTCAGACGATACTGTTTGGTTGGAAACCAGATAGAAGGACATATTTTAAGTAATGTTTAAAAGGAATTGCCAAAAAATAGTCCAGAAACTCCTGGCTTTCTTTCATGTAGCTTCATATTGCTGCCCTGTAGATTGAGAATAAAGATACTACTATGCCTACCTTTTATCTTAGGTTCCCAGTGCAGAAGTCTGCTTCTTTATATGAAAGGTTCTGAGAGAGGGTCTACCTTCTTATTCAGGAAGCTTTATTTTGTTGTTGTAAGTTTCTAGACCTTTTCGAAGAGATCCATAAAAGCATCTCTTCTCACAGAAGCTTCTCAGCCTTTCATGAATGCTTTACATACAGCTGAAAATATTACCTATTGTAATACGCCTTCCAGACATAGGGAATCTTCAATATATTTTTCTATTAGTCATTAGGAGTCTGATGAACATTCTCTACATTTTCCACTCCATTCTCAGTGAGTCTCTGGCTATGCTACTGTTCAAGTGTGAAAATGGGAAAGTTGACACTGCCTCCTTGTCTGTACTTTCTACTTGAAGTTTTAATGCAAGTGGCCACCTTTCCTTCTGATGTCTGACAAAATGGTCTGTTGTCCTTCCAGTTGACTACTTAAATTGACTGCATACCTGCAGCATTGTTTGATGCACTTCCTTTTTTTACTTTTTATTCAATATTCAGTCATTAGTAGGTTGGTCTTCTCTTTTTCCATGTTTAATTCTTGAATTTTGTTGCTTTCTTGCTTTTAACTTTTCCATCTGCCCTAAACTGCTTAATTTTATTATTAGTCAGTCTGTTTTCCTCCCTCCTCCATTTTCCATATCCCAGCAACTTAGATACATTCATAGTTTGTGTTTTGCTCTCTGTTCCAGTGAGCTGTCTGCTTTTCTGTCCCCTCCTTCATCTTCATTCTCATCACTGTTGGACACTGGCCCTGAGTAAAGTTAATTTTAGAGGTTTTTATTGTCATGAAATTAGACTTTCCATGCCTCTTTTCCTTTGTGTCTTCAAAACAAACTCTCACTATTTATCTTCTAAAACTTCCTTCACATATCCTGTTATAGTATGTTGGGAGAGTATCCTACTGTTTCATTTGCTTCTAGAGGAAAAGGATCACATAGTATTTGAGACACTTAAATTCAGTTCTTTGCACAATCATAATATTCCTCTTTGAGCAAGTGGCTTAGGTCCCCATTTGTAGATTGTGATAGTATCTATTGGCCTATCTATAAATGTTATTAGAAGAATGAGTCCATTGAGATTCCATGTGATTCAGGTTGATAGTGAAGGGAGGCTGTGTAGCTGTTTTAAATATACACCTTCTTATCTTACCTATATTGTGTTCTTACATCTTCATCTTAAATTGCCTTGTCAGTTGGATTGTCATCAGTCATTCATCTGCTGTATCTTTCCTTAACATTTCAGTCACTAAATAATCTATTCTTCAGCCTTTTTTTGGTAAGTATGAGTTCAGTTTCCATGGAGAGCTTATACATCTATGTTTCTTTACCTCATATTCTGCCTTCTGGTCTGAAGCATCTAACATTATCCTTTTGTCAGTCCCTTCACCTGATCTTTGATAGCACTGTTTTTTATCAGTGTCTCTTTGCAGTTCCCTTTGCTTTATACTCCACCAATTACAGCATCTAAATATAGTTAACTCACAAATGCAGTTTATTCAGTGTGGTGCAGTATTTCTGTTGATTGTAATTTTTCATTTCAATTAGTACTACTTGTTTGTCCACACTTCCCATCATCTCTTATCTTTCTTTCTGTGTGTTGCTCTAGCAAGTCCTAGATTGGCCTTCTTGGCATGCCCCTTTTATTCTCTTACTGCATGAGGGCTGTGTAGTGCCTTTAGTAGGATTCAGAGTCTTTGTATGCATTGTAGCAACAAATTCACTCAAAATTTTCCCAGTCCTATGTGTCTTCTTTAAGAGCTGCATTTACACCAGCAACTTTTACTTTCAGCTCTTGTTGCTTGATCTCAACCATTACTAGACTTTTGTGCTCTGGTCAGCATCAACTAATTGTCAGAAGGAATACTCCTTTTTACTCATTCTCCTACTGCTCCTTTTTTTGACATAGATTTGGTTTTTTTTCACTCTTTCTTTAACTTCTGAAAGAGTCTTCCTTGTATCTTCTGTTGAGCTGGTAAAATTCATGTATCTGAAGTCCTTGGTTATGGAAAATGATAGTAGACAAGGTTTCTTGAATAATTCTGTGCATGCAAGTCCTGAAATAGTTTGATTCATATTTCAGATACATTGTTTGAGTCGATTAAACTTTGATGTCCTACTTGGTTAATGAAGTCGGTTATGTTCCACTTCTTCATATTTATTCATATTTCCATTACTCCTTGCATATCCTTCCATGAATCTTCAGTTATGTAATGTTTCATCATCCGGTATGCTATGCACCTGTTTTCCTTAGTCACTTGTGATCTACCCGTTTCCTCAGCCACGTTTGCCAAAGTAATGTCTCTGGCATGTAATTCTCTGCACCCTGTATATATACATCATTCTCAGCCAGAAGCTTCCACCTCATCTTAATTTCATTGCTTAATTTTAACGGTTGTAATTTCTATCCTTCAAATTTATTGCAATTTAACATATCCAAATGGTCTTCTCCCATGTTTGGTTTTCTCAGTGCCATGAAAGTTGGATGAACTAGGCTGTCTCAGTGTGTGCAACCACAGTCATAGTTGCTGCTTCATATGCTTTCTCTAGCTGGTTAGTTAGCTTTCCAGTGTTACTATCTCAGTACAAAATGCATATCCTGTTGAGCAACTTTTCAGCCAAAAAACGTGAAGAACCTAATCACCTTTCCCTAAAAACATGCTCAGCTCACACGTCAGGATTATGCTGTTGATCTCCATACATCAGGCCTCTGCTACTGGTACCTAGCTGTGGTGTACCTAAGCTACATGGTGGTACACAGCAGACACCTAACTGCATGTTAAAATTTTGTCTGCATGATAAAATTTTGTATGTAAATATTTTTCAAGTGTGTGGCATTACAAAATCAACAGGAAAACTTGCTGTTTATTTGGGAGATTAAGTAGGAGATACATCAAAGATTAATTGCATTTATCAATTATAGAATATTTCCGTTAGCTCTTCTAGGATCAGAGCAATAAATCACAGTTCTGTTTTGAAAAGTAAAAAGGTATGGCCATTGTGTCATTATGCCCATGATGTATTTAAAAGTGAATATTTGCATAGGATGTATGTTGATTACAACAGATGAAGATAGGAGAAGCAGCACCATCTTTATCGAATTTATCAAACATGTGTAAGTACTTGATCACACATTCAAGTTAGCACATTTAAGTCGGTGTTTGAAAGTTCAGTTATGGTAAAGATCGTTGCCTTCATACCTTATCCTGATTGCAGACTCAGTGCTGATATTCTGCTGCCTTCATTAAGCCTCAAGTTGCCTGTTTTACTTTATCACTAAGGTGGCGTGACTGTGTGTGCACTCAGTTACCACACCCATCTGGTAAATGATAATCTATTAAACTGTGATAATGCAGCTGAGTTTGGTTACATGTACATAGTCTAAATCTGCACAATGGTGATGAATCATAATTCCTTTACTATGGAATTGGTGTTCTGAGACAGTGAGGGATGTAGGAAGGACATAAGTTACTTGAGAGCAAAATTAGTTTTACAGCTTAATTAAAAACACGTTTCCACTTCCTGTCATCTTCTCCTCCACCCCTCTCAAATGTGGGCAGCATAACAGTACAATTAAACCCAAAAGATTTAATGCAAATCAAGGAGCTCAAGAAGCTTCTGTTTTCGTAGGAAATACAACTAGTTTTATAGGTACATGTTTTCTCATTTTCTTCGTAGAAGTTCAGCTGTAAGCAAAGGCACAGAGCAGACAAGAATGAAGGGAAACAATGTATCACTTGTTCTATTTGCTCTTTTTCTAAGCAATTTAGCTGCAGGGATGAAGAGTGATATATTATTTCTTTATACATTATGAGGATGTAACTCTTGTTATGGTAAACTTAGAAAGTAAGTAATGTCACCAAGTAGTAGTCATTCATTAGAGTAGACTAAATCCTTAGGGGTTGAACTGTGTCCTTCCCGTGCTTATGTCTTTGACAGCACAACAGAGTAGATTTCTATTTTTAGGAGGGACACGTTCCTGAAGAGTACAAAAATCTCTTGGGCCCCTCTCCTACACTCGGAAAATAAAAAGACACAAGTCTTCAGTTATTCTTGTAGATCAGTTTACAAAGATACTGCTGAAGGCTTCCTCAGAGTTGCTTCAACTCTGGATTCTAGCTTCTGTTTGTGCTTGTCTAAATAAATAAGAAAAAGCGCCACTCCCCCCCAATAACCCTAAATTAAGACTAACAATTGGCAATAGAGTTTTGTAGCGTAGTAGTGCTGAGAACATTGCTGTTCATGTCAACATGGATGCCAAAATGTAAATTCTTCAGCACTGATTAAAAATCATTGACAGCTTCCCTTCTTCCCATTGCACTCTTTTTCATGGAATCCCAGACTGGTTGGATTACAGGGGGCCTTAAAGCTCAGCCAGTTCTAACTTTCTGCCATGAGCAGGGTCACCTTCCACTAGACCAGGTTGTTCCGAGCCCCATCCAGTCTGGCCTTGAACACTGCCAGGGATGGGGCAGCCACAGCTTCTCTGGGCACCCTGTGCCAGCGCCTCATCACTCACAGTGAAGAATTTCTTCTTTATATTTAATGTAAATCTACACTCAGGTTAAAGCAATTACTCTTAGTCCTATCAAAACATGTGGTTGTAAAAAGCTCCTCTTCAGGTTTCTTGTAGGCCCTTTAGGTACTGGAGCTGCTCTAAGGTCTCCTCGTAAGGAGCCTTCTCTTCTCCAGGCTGAACCAGCCCAGCTCTCTCAGCGTGGCTCCAGAGGAGAGCTGCTCCAGCCCTCCGATCATCCCTGTGGCGTCTTCTGGACTCGCTCCAACAGCTTTGTGTCCTTCTTATGTTGGGGCCCCCAGAGCTGGACATGGTACTTCAGGTGGGTTCTCCCCTGAGTACAATAGAGGGGGAGATTCCCTTCCCTTAACCTGTTGCTCATGCTCTGGGGATGCAGCCCAGCACACAAAAAGGGGTTCTGGGCTGCAAGCGCACCCTGCCAGGTCATGTTGAGCTTTCTGTTAACCATCACCCCTAAGTCCTTCTCAGGACTACTCCATTCAGTCTCTGCCCAGCGTATATTTATGCCTGGGATTGCCCCAGCCCAGGTGAGGACCTTGCACATGGCCTTGCTGACCTTCATGAGGTTCACACAGGCTCACCTTTCCAGCCTGTTAAAGTCCCTCTGCATCCCATCCCTTCTCTCCAGCTTGCTGACTGTACTACACAGCTTGATCTCATCAGCAGACTTGCTGAGAGTACACTCAATACCACCATCCATGTCACCCACAAAGATGTTAAAGAGCGCTATTCTCAATATTGACTCCTGAGGGACACCGCTTGTCGCTGGTCTCTGCTTGGACTTTGAGCCATTGACTGCAACTCTTTGCATGCTGCCATCCAGCCAATTCCTTGCCTGCCGAGTGGTCCATCCATCAGATCTATGCCTCCCCGGTTTAGAGACAGGGATGTTGTGTGGGACAGTGTCAGATGCATTGGACAAGTCTAGATAGATGATATAAGTTGTTCTCCTATTGTCCACTAATGCTGTAGCCCCAACATCGAAAGCCACCAAATTTGTCAGGCATGATTTGCCCTTAGTGAGGCTATGTTGGCTGTCTCCAATCACCTCCTTAGGTTCTATGTGCCTTTAGCACTGTTTCCAGGAGGATCTGCACCATGACCTTGCTGGGCACTGAGGTGAGACTCACAGGCCTATGGTTCGTGGGCCTTCTTTTTTTCTCTTTTTAAAAATGTGGGTTATGTTTTCCCTTTTGCAGTCAGAAGGAACTTTACCACACTGCCACAGCTTCTCAGATATCATGCATAATGGGAGCTTGGCAACTTCATCTGACTGTTCCCTCAGAACCCATGGATGCATCTTGTCAGGTCGCAAGGGCTTGTGCACCTTCAGTTTTCTTAGATGTTCTCAAACCTGATCTTAAGCTACAGCGGGCGGTTCTTCACTCTCCCACAGACTGGTTTGGATTATGTCCCTGCTTTACCTTCTTGGGTGGCGTGGCTGGAGCTCTTGCTAGTGAAAAATTCAGTCTTCTCCATAGCGCAGGTAACCAGGTCTCCTGTTTCCTTCCCGTTCCCTTCTGGAGAGGGCCCACATTTTAGTCCTGTATAATGATCTATGTACCTGATAACCATCTGATCTTGACCAGTAACTCTGCACGTCAAGACCAATGCTTCTGGGTGAGCAAGGGCATTGTTCCCCACTTACGGCTCCGTTTTCCACTGGTTGCCTTCCAAGAAAAGTAATCCATAATGACTATCTTCTTTCCTCCCTCTCCTCCTGATCTTTACTAGGTCTCATTGTAGGGGAGCAACCATGATGAACATCTTCCTGTGTCAGTAAAATAATCTCTGTTTCCTGCCTAGCTGAAATGATGGACATGATATAGCATCTGGGAAACATTCTGTGTAGATTAGGGAACTCATCATTAAAATGAGTCAGTAGTTTGTCAAAATTAGTATCTTACTTCAGGTGTTAGTCTGCCTTTGCTGCCTAGTCATTTTTGCTTACATATTTATCTGCTACATTAAGCAGCCTTGTGCTACCAGAAGTATGTTTTTAAGTGTACTTACAAGATACAACTATATTATTCATAAAAACTTTTCAAAATCTTTTGATATGGAACTGAATACCTTACCATGTATTCATTGACGAAAACAACAACAAATTTATTTCATTTGATGGTTTGTTTTTTTTTTTTGTTGTGGTTGGTGTTTTGGTTTTTGTTTTTTCCCCTGTCCTTTTATTCTATTTTTCTCTCTAGGATAAAGTAAGAATTTCAGTATTTTAGAACTGAAAAATCTTCAAATTTAGCATTGCCATGCATTGGGCAATCCTCAGTTTTGGATTCAGAGTAAATGGTAACAAAAGAGAAACACTGCATGTCATAACAAGCTTGTGTTCAAGCTTTAATTCTTCAGCCTTTGACTTCAGAAGTTGAGTAAACCTTGGCTAGCAATTTAATTATTTTGGCTGTGGTGCCTGTTCCTCTATTTCTGTCAGCTCTCAAGGTATATCTAGATTTCAGATTTGTATAGAGAAACTGTCATTGGATTTCAGAAGCAGTCTAATTACAGAATGCCACATACATAAGGTTCATGACAGGAGATTTTCTGTAGTGATAGGAGTGAATGCATAGGTAATAATCTTGATCAAGTGTAGGGTTTACATTTATTGGAGGTGTTTTGGTTTTCTTTCCAGGGTTAAGACCTCATGTAGGTTCATGTGGGTCTCCTTCCTGATCTACAGGAATTTGACTATGAAATTCCTGCTGCACAGGAAAGACATTTTGAGGTTCTCACCATTGGACTAATAGGCATAAATGTAGGATGCAGCTATTTCCATACTGCCTTTGTGAGTCTGTGTTTGAATAGGCAGTCCTTTAGTTGGGGACTGGGGAGAAAACGGGCAATGCTAGAGACAGCTGGGAGAAGGGAAGACTGGTATTTTTCAGGGACATGAAACAGCTCTGTTGGCCTGTGAGAAAAAAGCTGAAAGCCGAGGATTTACCTGTTAAAGCTAAATTTTTCTCACTCTGTTATAATAGCGGTTACGTTTCTAAATTGTCAGAAAGGACCTGTGCAAAAGGCTATGTATGAATCTAGTTTAAGAAAATGGAACAGTTTGCTGAAAAGATGTTTACTAAAAGATAACTAGCAATGTCCCCAATTCCAGTCAAACATATTATTGTAGGATGCTGGTGCCTGAGTTCATAAATTCCAGGTTGATCCAAATTGTACTTTTAGCACAAAAAATATCCAGAGCTGCTTACAGATCGTACCTTCAGCTTACGCTTCCTACTTTAGAAGTTTGAAACTCTATGGAAAATATGCAGCAGAAGTAAAAATTGTAAAATCAGTAATGTCTGAAAATCTCACAAAACAGGCTTTTGAGATTAAAAAAAAATAAATAATTGAGATGCTTTTTGCCAAGATTCTACATGTCGTATTCTTTTTGGGGTGCTTGGCTTGATCTGTATGAGTTCTTTTACAAGAGTGAGATGTTGTATAATGCTTGCATTAAACTGTAAATTAAGAAATACATGAATGAATGGAAATCAGGGTTTTCAGAAAGCAAGTATTCCTTTATTGTAAATTAATATTCATTAAGTAATCTCTATGATTGATTTTGTGCTTAGAACTAAGCAAGGCTGTATTCTGGTGTGTACAAATGCATCTCCTTTTGAAGTCTGTGCACTTCCAAAAGCTCCGTGTTCCTTTTGTCATCTGCTTTTTAAGCTAATACCAAAAATACATACAAATAAATGAAGTTAGTGTTGTATTTATGTAAGACTGAAATGAACTTATGAATTCAACAGATTGTGTTACAGAGGAAGACTATAGCTGTAAATAAAAGAAAAATATCCTAGAGTATATTAGACACTGTTTTCTGTCTTCTACAGATTTCCTGTTCTTCAAGTCCAACTGTAACATCAAGTTCTGGTAGCAGTAGTTCTTTATCACCCCTTGGACCTCTTTGTAGACAGAGATCATTAGCAAATGGCGTTTCGTGTTCTGAGTCCAGCACATCAGGGGTTTCTTCACCGACATCTAGCTATCCAAAAGCACCAGGCTTTGAACGAGAAGATCAGGTATGTGAATAATATATACACATCAGTGTACAAATGTGTGCATTTGTGTACAGATGTAATCTTAAGTTGAATTAGATTTTGTAGAAAATGTTGTCTGCCTCATGTATCAGCACTGATTTTTCATCATTTTGAATATAGAGTTTGAATGGCCAGCTTTAGTGAGCTAAACTGCATCAAATTACAGTTATCACAGGCCAAGAGCCTCATACAAGCAGTCACTCCAGCTCAGAAGACATGCAATTAATTGTAACTTTGCAGAAATGTTTTGATTGTCACTTTAAGCTTGTATTGCACAGAACAGAAGATAACAGTGGTGGTGTGTGAGGGAAATTGTAGCTAGGCTTGGTAAGATTCAGTTTTAATTATTGCTGAAAATGGATGGTGAAAAGATACATTAATTTCTGGCTGCTGGTACTATTTATGAGTTCCAGTCTTTAATTTAATTGCAGTCTGTTTCTTCTCCCACCTGCAGCTGCCTCTCTCCTTGGAAAAGTTAATTTCGCAGACAGACATAGATGGTAAAATATAACAAGCCACTTGAGAGAGATCTGTAGCATTAGCAATGAGAAGAGAGTGGTTGAAATTGCAGTTGTGGAGCAGTTACAATCCTTTACTTGGGGACTGCGGGGAAAATGGGCAATGCTACAGACAGCTGGGAGAAGGGGAGACTGGTATTTTTCAGGGACATGAAACAGCTCTGTTGGCCTGTGAGAAAAAAGCTGAAAGCCGAGGATTTACCTGTTAAAGCTAAATTTTTCTCACTCTGTTATAATAGTGGTTACGTTTCTAAATTGTCAAAAAGGACCTGTGTAAAAAAGGACCTCAAATAACACATTTAAATAAGCTACAGCCAAGGTATTCAGCCTTATTGCAAACCTGTGATTTGTCAGAATTGATTTTTATAACTCAAGAAAGAGAAGCACAGAGAAGTGAGGAAGCGACGGAGAATATTAAGGAAAGTATTGGGTTTTTTTCGTTTTAAATGGTAACTTGTTGTAGGTAATGGCAAGATCATTACTCTAAAGTTGCGCGGCTAGAGTTGCTTTCTTAGATGTACATGTTCAGACAGGCTATAAGTTAGCTGGTCATTGTGACAAGAAAATTTCAATTTCCCAATATGTAGGAATCAAGTGATCATTGACCTAATTTTGTGGAAGCAAGGCAGTTACAGTGTTGTGGCTGCTTTCTGAGCATGAGGCAGCAGTAATTGCGAAATAATGTAGCCATTGCTGGAGATCTATTTTGCTGGTTTTAGTGAGTAATATACTGCTCCAAAGAATGTGCCTCAGCAACAGAAATGTCATGTACTTGCCTTGTAGTGGCCACATAGAACTTGCCTAGTGATGGAATTTGCAACTTATAAAATAGTTTCTAGAGTGGTGGGCATATAAAGAGGAGAGTTGTTACTGCTTGGGAACTTTCACTACAAGACAGCTTCTCACAAAAGAAACAAAGAGACAACGGGATTGCTTAAAGGCAGCAAAGAGAACCATCTTTTCCCAGGGAGAGTGAGCACCTTGCAGAGTTTACAGCAATTTAGGAAGTCACTGAAAATTACCAGCCTGAAAATAAAGAGATCCTTGGGTCCTGCTCCGCAGGAACACAGTGGGCAAGAGAAATTGCTTAGAATTGTTTCACTTGTTTCACAAGTTACCTTTCATTCATAAAATGGTGTTAAAAGAAAAGCTGCACTTTGATTTTTTTTAATTTATTTTATTTATATTTATTATTAATCACTTTATGGGAAAATCTAGGCAGTTCCACTTTCGGCTTTCTGGGGCTTCTATCCCATCAGCCTCTTGGAGAAATATTCCCCAGCTGGTGAGCATATGGACATGTTACTTCTGTCACAGCAGTAACATGTTCCATATGCTAACATGGCTGCTCAACATGCTAACATAATGCTAACATGGCTGCTCAGTTTTTGGACCAGAAATAACTCGCATGGGCTCAATTATGCATCTAAGTGGAACAACCGCAACTGCTGTTCCTTTTCCATGCAGATTTATTCTATGATCATTAAAATTTAGTTATCCATATGGGACTGCAGTGAAGGAAATTAAGTCAGCCTGTTGAAGATGTCATTACAGAGATGTCCCTGACCCTTCATAAACTAGTAATGTATTTTACAGCAGTGGCTCATTAAGTTCATATATTACAGAGATTATTCTTCTTCCAGGCAAAACATCGAAGCTTTCCAGCTGAGAATCAGCAGAAATCGAATGAACAAAACATCAAGCAGGTATTGCCAAAAGCTAAATGCTGTAAATATTTTTCCTTTCTAATAACTTATTAAAGCACTGTCAAAGTTATGTGGCACTTTAAAACATAGTCTAAGTAAAATTTGTGCCCAGAGTCAGCACAAGAGGCAGTGGGCACAAACTGAAACACAGGAGGTTCTGTCTAAGCATATAAAAATAGTTTTTACTGTTCATGAGACACTGACCGTTGGAATAGCTTGCGGAGTCTCCATCCTTGGAGTTAATGCAGAAACCATCTGAACATGGTCTTGGGCAGCTGGCTGTAGATTCTGTGGAAATGTATAGTAGTTGTGTACTGCAGGGAGTAAGAGGGGTGAGAAGATTATGAGGCAATTTGGGAATGCTTTCAATTCTAGCAATTCTGTGGCATAGTTTTTCACAGTGAAATTCTTGATTAAGGTGATCTGAGGATGGATTGATAAAGTTTAAGGAAGACCAGAAGGAAGATAATGATAGAGCTGTTCAAGTGTCAGATCACAGAATAATAGAATCATAGAATAGTTTGGGTTGGAAGAAACCTTCAAAGCTCCTCTAGTCCATCCCCACTGCAGTGAGCAGACACGTCTTTCTTTTGATCAGGTTGCCCAGAACCACATCCTGCCTAGCCTTACATATCTCCAGGAATGCCACCTCTCTGGCCAAACTGTGCTAGTATTTTACCACCCTCCCTGTAAAGAATGTTTTCCTTACATCCAGTCTGAATTTTGCCTCTTTTAGTTTAAAACCATCACCCCTTGTCCTGTCACAACAGGCCCTCCTAAGAAGTCTTTCCACATCTTTCATACAGGCCCCTTGTGAGTACTGAAAGGCCCCATTAAGGCTTCCCTGGATTCTCCTTCAGGCTAAACAACTGAAACTCTCTCAGCCATTCCTCACAGAAGAGGTGTTCCGTCCCTCTAGTCATTTTTGTGCTCAAAACCAATTAAAGTGACAGGGAAGAGAGCATAGCTTTGACCTGTTATGTTATAAGTCTTAGAGGTGATTCTGTATGTGCAAAGGAGCTTAAAACTCTGCCATCTTTGCGCTGCTAGAACGAGAACCCTGCTGCTTTGCTAATGACAACGATCAAGATAAATGAAAACAAAAGCTCTACCATTTGCCATTCATGCAGCCACACGGGGTGTATAAACTGAAGTGGAGGATTAAAATGTGTGTTACATTTAAAAAGCAAGAGGAGTGGTGCTGCATAAATAAGGAGAAAAAACACAAGATAGAGGTGGATCCTGTGACTTGTGTATAGAACAGTGAAAGCGCATGAGCCAGTTTAAAAGTATACGTTGGGTCTTTTCCTTTACACATCTATAAATTAGGGAGAGTGGCAGCCTTGGAAACTCTTCACATTTTTTGTGATTTGCCCTAAAAAGTATTTCTGCATGGCTTTCTACCACTAGGAAGAAGTAGCGCAGGTATAGGTCATTATATAACGTGATGTATGTGTGTAGTGCAGTCATGTTTTTGGTTGTCTAAACCAAAGATCAGTTTATGCACCAATTGCATTTAGAGTAAGTGAGAAAATTGGGAGACCAAAACTCCAATGTAGAATATGATTTGTGTGTGAATGCATAATGAAATGGCACAATTCCTAAGATAGTTTCCCTTTGAGAAAGAGTATCATACTTCAGTTGACTAATTATGTTATTGTATAATTATGAGCTTATTTGCTAACACTTAGATACCATTGTATGGTAGTTATGTCTAGCCACATTGGAGAAGTGCATGTGCTGATAAATGATAAGTGAAATTATCCTAATGTGTTAATTCAGAGGGTGGTTCTTTTAAAAATACATTTTTTATTCTATATGTTTGGATATACATCTGTGTAAGTGTGGTTTTGTGTGTATACATATACTGTTTTTTCTTTTTAACAGAACCATCTCAGTGTTTTTTCAGCCGTTAACCCACTTGCTTCACGTATAACTTCTAGTCTGGCCTCCAGTGTTGGATCAGATAGTTCATCTCCTACAACTGTCCCTTCTATTAGTGCCAAAGCTCTCCTGTTCTATTCTGGCAGTAACACAGTTGAATCAGTAGTTGGTAAGTCCTAACATCTGATCTCTTATTGTAGTATTTTGTTGCATTATTCAAGTTCTTCTTGTTTCAGCTTATATTCAAAGAACTTACTGGTAAAGAACATATTATTACATATTATAATAATATATGGCAATATCTGAAATTTAATGTAAATGCTTTAACCCAAAGTTACTGTTTTTCACCAAGTCGCCAATGTGAGCATAGGAATGAGTGAATAGGACATTTAAATTGGAATTTTAGCCTTTGCATTAGTTAGTGATTAAAAAAAATGTGTCAGACTTTCATAATGCACCTCACTGTTGCTGAAAGTACTGTCTCCTCAACTTCTGTTGGTGGGCCGATGAGATTTGACTTTTTTTAATGTTAAAATAGCAGGTGCAGTTACAGATCTTGCCTTGTTCTTGCAGTATGGCTGACCACATATTCTCATTCTGGTTATTTGTATGTTCAAGGACAAAAGCTTTTGTTTACACTATGTGGACCAGATCTGAAAGGACACAAAAAGGAGGAGCCCTTTCCTTTCTGGGTGCAAAAGACAGATTCTGGGAAATAGTTCCAAAATTTCTATTATTAGCCCAAAGCTTTTTCTGTGCCTCCAACCAGCTGGGCTGTTTGTGTGGAAAATGATAAAAGGCAATAAATATTTCAATAATAATTAAACACTGGGAACTGCAAAACTACTCATCGTA
Source organism: Bolborhynchus lineola (assembly GCA_025448015.1). NCBI lineage: Eukaryota > Metazoa > Chordata > Aves > Psittaciformes > Psittacidae > Bolborhynchus > Bolborhynchus lineola. The sequence continues at coordinate 7,515 of JAOEHX010026825.1, read as the reverse complement.
TTCCTGCTATGGTCTCATAGGTGCTGGATAAAGAGGAATAACCACTTCCCCCAACCTGCTGGCTACACTTTTGGTAATGCAGGCAAATGCACCATTAGCTTTTATTGCCATAGAATATGCTGAACATGTTCATCAGAATTCCTAGATCTTTTTCTGCAGTGCTGTTTTCTGATCCACCTGTACTGTTGCAAGTGATTATTCTGTCCCAGGTGCAGCATTGTTGTATTTGCCTTTGTTGAACTTCAGGAGCTTTCTGTCAGTCTAGTTCTCCAACCTTTTGAGATCCCTCTGAACAGCAGTCTTGCCATCAAGTGTATCAGCTGCTTCCCTTAATACAGAGCTACCCACAAACTCATTGAAATTTGTGTCACTTTTACACTAAATGTGGTTTATTCAGGAGGCTGTGGCAGGGAATGTTGTGATTTGAAAAATGCACTGTTTCACATTCTGTGATGTAAGTCATGTGATCAGAGAGTTGCTGTGATTAGCTGGTGTACTTTAAGCTTTCTGTGTTTAAATTGATGTGTAGCAGCAACCAGGAGACTGCAGACTGTGAGTCAGCACTTCAGTGTGGTAAGTTAGGTATTCACTCTTTTAATTTTTTTTAGGAAAGAAATTATGCAGAATATTAAATGATGGATCTTTTTCTGCAGTCTCACAAGTGTATAGCTTGCTTTCCTTAAAGGTTTGTTCGATGATCTTGTTTTAGACTGAAAATAAATTTTGACTCTAATTTCAGAATTAGAATGAGCAGAATTTTAGTTTTTATTTTATGCAAGTCATATAATTTAATTGGCTTACAGTTATTTTGAGATATGCTATGGAATGCAATCACATTTTTGTCAAGATAAACATTGCTTCTGAAATAACCAGAAGCTAATTGTAAGAAGTTACTCATACAGTAAAAACCATGGTCTAATTTCTGTATACTAGATGTGGTGCTAATTCAGTATAGTTTTAAAATTGTGATATATAATTCAGTATAATGTTAAAATTGTGATATACTAAACAAGTGTTGCAGAATCATTAGAACAGTGATATGCTGTGTTTCCCATGTCCTAGTGTGATTATATTACTGCACATTAAGAGACTCTTGATTCCTTTAAGATAGAGTGTGCTTCTGCTATTGATGGCTTTATATATCAGTTTTCAGTATACTGTGCTTGTTAACAGAATATGTATCATAAAACACACCTCATGTATGTATAAGTTAGTATACTTTATGGTAACTGCGTAGATTAGGGTTTTTTTTCCTTGAAAGAATTTCATATATATATAAATTATTTTTCCAGAGTTCTGTTTCATGGATATATGGGATGGCATTGAGAATAGTGTTGCTTGTAATCTGAATAGAGCAGAAAATTAAGACATTATTGTATAACAGAAAATACATTTATAGTGTTCTTGTAGAAAGTCATAAAAAAGGAATTGAAAATGAGCTGCAGTGAGGGAAGGGGCTTGGTGATTATGGGAAAAAGCAATTAATGAGTTTGGAGAAGGATTAGGGGAAAGTCAGGAAAGTTACATTAGCAAGGACTAAAGAAGCTTTGTCAGACAATGGTGTCTATAGCCCTTTCTATGGCCCTTTATCTTGATCTCCTGGAGAGTTGCAAGCCCTCTCTGAGTGCTCCCTGAGTAGTAGTCCCCAAGAGCTGGAGCAGAAATGGGGGCAAGTCAGACCCATCAGATAGAACTAGTATTTAGCATAGAGGCTTGGACAGTATGTTGAAAGCTGAGGAATGATGGAGTAGAAGAAGATATATTGTTGCAGTCTTCTCCTCTCAGGGAGATTGGTTGAGTTGTCTGGTTTTGTTCTGGTAAAAAAAGAAACAATCAGAGAACATAAGAGCTGCAGGGTATTTGAAGTCCTCCTGAAAACTTAAAACAAACAAACAACAACAAACAAACAAAACCCCACACCCAAAACCCCAAACAAAACCAAAACAAACAGAAAATATAAATGATTTTTTTTTTTTTTAAGAGAATAGAGGCGTTAGATAAGAAGAGTGTCAAAGGAGAGAGATTTGAAGAGGAATAAGTAAGGAATGGGCAGCAGTGAAGGGAAATTATTCCACTGATAGCAGGGAGAAAGCAGGACATCTGCCGTCATCTGACACTCCACCCTGTTGTCTGTGTTAGGTTTCTGGGTGGACCTCTGCTTGGGAATGTTCTGGTTGCTTCTGTTGCTTTCTGTTGGATACTCAAGCATGGGGATTTTGCCTATCCAGGAAACTTGCCATTCAAGGAAAATTGGTGTTTCTCCATTTGCTTCCCATATATGTTGTTATCTTAAGATGTTGTCTGTGTTCTCTCCCTGCACTCCACTGACTTTCCACCATGTGATGTGGAATCTGAGAGAGCCAGAAGGTAACAGAAATAAAGCTTTGAAAATCCAGGTAATAAACACTAAGGAGACATGTCCGTCCTTTTTGTGGTAGGGGAGGACAGACGAGGCAGAGCAAGTTAAGGCCTCATGAGAAGACATGATAGGTTAATGATTAGTAGGGTTCAGGCTTAGATTTGATCTACTATTTGAGCAGCATGATTTATGTCAGCCTCATTGTGGTTTTTTTCCTGATAGCAACATACTGAGCGAGACACCACAAATAACTTCAAATATTAAAGTATGAGTGATGTGAGGAATTGCAAGAGCTTAGAAGGAACCCCGGTTTGTTTTCCTGTTTAAAGGTAATGATGGTGCTGATGGTGGGATTTTAAAGCCTCTCTTTTCATGATTGAGAGAACTTTGACTTTTTTAAAAGAAAGTGAAAAGGTTCACTTGGTGGAAGTTTGAGGGATCTTTCCCAGAACATTCTGCAGTGTACTGATGAAAAGTTTGCTCTCACAGGTATATGGTGTTTTTGCACAAAGGAAGTTGAGACAAGTTCATGTGTGGGAAGATTTATTAGTGGGTGGCATAGCAGATGGCACATAACAGTGAAAATTATTTCTAAACAAACAAAGAAACATAAGAGTGAGAGAAGAAAGGGGAAGAGAAAACTGTCCTAGTGGCTGGGTGGAAATAGAAGTGACAGGCAGGCTGGATGAACATCATCTCTTGGGCATCTTCTTAAGTGCAGCAGCTGGTTCTCTCCCACATAATACTTTTCCTATACTAACTGTATGAACTGTAGTTTTTCACCAAGACTATTCCAAACAACTTGTGGGCTCTTCCTGATTATGACGTTAGTAGTATTAATTGGAGCACACTTTGGTCAGTGGATGATGTTGTATGCTAATTTGTTATTGAGATGTCTGGAGATATTGTAGTGTCCCTCTAATGCAAATCAAAAGTTACAATGAGAAGTAGGAGAAGAGGAGAAAGGAAGCATGGTTCTCACACCAGTGGCAGTAATTTCCCCTAAGAACCTACCATAGCAGTGCCCTGAGGGTTGGTACGTGCCGCTAGATGGTGAGCATAGCAAGATGGTGAACATGAGAACAAGAAAGGAATCATGTACTGCCCCAGAGACTCTGGAAGGTGCTACCAGTGGAGTAGGGTGAAGGGGCAAAAGAGGCAGGCTACAGTGTTGCAGATGAAAGATCCTTACTTGTATAAGGCAAAGGTAGGGAAGGCACAGTGCAGCAGTGAGGATCCAAAAACCCAGTACAGAAGAGGGACTTTTAAGCTGGGTTTCACACAGCACTTGTGGCCACTTGATGTCATCGAATAAAAAGGGGGCCGTCTCTCCCATCCTGACTGTATTTTATAGAATGACAGGATTAGACACCTGTCTCCTAGAGAAGGTTATTGCTGGAAAACATTAAAAACCTGGGGTATATCCCTTCAGGCCTAAATGATGATGTAGAGATGAACTTACTTCCTCTGACTGCTGAACACTAAGCGGCTCTGTCAGTACTGCTGAAAGGTAAGTATTATCGTTATGTCATAGCTCCATACTGATAAAGTTGTGTTGCTTTTGAGACCTAGATTAGTAACTCTTTGCAAAGAGCTATATTAACTCTGAGGGATCTTTGTCATGGGTGTAATTATGTAGTATGTGAACTTTATCTCTTGGCTCGTATTTTGTTCTGGACAGCTTAGGCAGCTTTCTACTGAGCACTGTTCTGTGGATCCTGCTTTTAGGTCACTAACTTCCTTTATGTGTCACCTGGAGATCCAAGTCTGTGGAGTCCATTAGATAGCCTAGTCAACATCAGCAAATGCCTATGTGTAGTAACGCTGCGCTGTATTTGTATTAATGATCCAAATGGTACTTTCATTTTCTGACTTTTAGCACTTTTACAACTATATAGTACTTCTGCCAAAGGTTTTCTACCATTTACAGTGCATATTGTTTAGGACTAGGCTATGAGAGAGGAATCAGTCTAATTCCAAAGGGATTGAGAGATCTCTTTTGGATCTTATTGAAACTTTTACACAAGCCAGCGTGTCTTTAATTTCTCTTGGTTCCTTTTCATTTAGGTGTTGTGCCAGTTTGTAATAATGATTTTCAACATAAATTCAAAAAGTTCTTCATAAAGGTGATCACTATCACTGACCACAATGACTGGGATAGTCATTTTCCTGCCTGTAAAATCAGTATTTCTGCAGATTTCTCTTGTGTCTTCCTGATTGTAGAGTTGTTCAACATTAGAAAAAGTATAGGAACAGGGGGATAAATTCCTTAATTACACCCCTTTCTGCAAAGAAGGAAGTTAAGAGGAAGAAAGGGAAAACACCTCATCTTCTAACACTTTATAAACAGTGGACCTAATGAGAAGTATACTGTTTAGAACTTTGTCATTGGCCAGAGAAGTTTTAGACCGACATTATGAAAGGCAGTCTAACTGTTCAGTCTAAAAGGAATACTGATATTTGAATTTTACCTAATTTATTTTGATGTATTACACATTTTCATTTTAATATTGTGACATTCCTTATATCTGTATGCCCTGATATGTAACTCAGTTACCCCAAGGGCTAATTGTTGTACGGGATATTTGCAGTCTTTCTGCAGGTTTCATGCCTGCTTTTATTCAATAATAATAAAAAATATGTTTACATATGTATCTAAATTTTGTTTTTCTTCTTTTTCTGTTGATGTATGTGTACGCACGCAGGTGACACAGATTTCTCGAAAATCCAGATAAATAGCCATCTTTCCATTAATATCTATTCATCTCACCAACTTAAAGAGCTGTAATAGCTTATATATGAGAGTTTTCCCTTTTAGTGAACACAGATATCCTTCACTGTGTGTCTGTAGTGTTCTTAAGAGCATGACCTAGATGCAAAAGTGTTCCATGAAGGAAGCACTAATAAAAATAGTCAAACTCTTCTCATTTCAGCCATCGTGATTTGTGGATAATTCAAGGATAATGTATTGATGCAGTGTTTTGTTTAACAGGTTCTGCTTTAGATTTGCATTTTAACAATGTGAACGTCGCATCTGTAGATAGAGACTTAGAAGATCAAGAAGGCTGTGACCTTGGATTATCAAGTAAGAGGTCCAATTTGTAAAATTATGCTGATTTAAAATATCTTTCCTTTCTAGCTTCCTAAACTTGTGCTCATCAAAATAGTTACAGGCAGCAAAGACTTTGAAGAAAACTCCTTAGTTTTATTCTGGCTGTTTAACATCAAGAGGTTAAAATGACGCCTTTTATTTGTGTAAGTAGAAAAGAGAAAACAATTGAGATAAAAAAATAGAAAAATAGTAACTGAAAGCTGAGAAACTGTAAGCCTTTGAGAGATACAGCAAGAGAACAAACATGTTTTTGTAATACTTTATTTTCTGGTAGCTGTTTTGCTAGCATTTCTTTGAAGGAGGTCTACAGTGATTAAGTTGGTTGTGCCTATGTGTTGGGCTTCCACTTGCGCAAACAGAACTGTATTCTTGGGTGGCAGACATGTTCCTCCCATGTGTCATGGGTTCAGCAGTAGCAGTCATTTTTCTCCTTCTTGGTAGCTGGTGCACCATTGCGTTTTTGACTTTCGGCCTGGGAATAGCACTGATAACACCAATGGTTTTAGTTATGGCTTAGCGATGTTTGGTCTGGCCAAAGACTTTCTGAGCCTCATGCTCTGCCAGGGAGGAGGGGAAGCCAGGAGGAAGCAGAGGCAGGGCACCTGACCCAAACTAACCAAAGAGGTAATCCATACCACAGCACGTCATGCCCAGGGTGCAGAAACGGAGGGCAGAGACCCAGAAGGGTTGGGGGGTGCACTGCTTGGTCAGGCTGGGTATACGTGGTGAGCTGTTGTATTCTCCTCCCTTGTATTTCTCTTGTCATTGTTATTATTGGTGGTAGCAGTAGTGGTTTGTGTTATACCTTAGTTAGTAAACTGTTCTTATCTCAACCTGTGGGGGTTGCATTCTTTGATTCTCCTTCCCATCCCTCCGGGAGTTGGAGGGAAGAAAGAGGGGGGAGTGAGTGAGCAAGCTGCATGGCTGATTAACAGCTTAAACTATGACACGTGTCCTTCTTGACCTGTGGGTCTAGACTCAAAGGGTAGAACGGCTATAGCCACACCCTAGGTCATTATTGCTGTCTGTTGCTCCAATAGAAAAGCTTGCAATTAGTGTGTCTGTATTTTGTGCAGTTCTTCATTTAAGAAAATTATTATATCTTTAGTCCTCGGCCTTTAAAAAGTACACAAATGTATTTGATGTTGTTGAAATACGTAAGCTGTCACTGGGACTACGGTGGATAGGATGCTACTCAAGTATTACGGATTCAAGTCTCGGAAGGCGTGGAAATCATTTTGACCCAAGTGAATATCAAGTGCTCTCACTCCCTCAGAAAAGCATAAAATATAAGCAAGTGTAAGTTTCTTCTTTTCAGAAATAACACACATGTCCAGAGAGATTCTGTTTCAAATTTTTCCTCCTCCAAGTGCTTCCTTTGCAGTGAAAGGAGACAGCTCCAGGCAAGATCACTAATTTTATCACCCCAATAGAGAGTGGATACATGAAGCTTCAGAGCAAACAGAATTAAGGAAGGTTACTTGGTTTGAAATGAACTTTTTCATTTCAGCACCTTGCTAATTTGAAGGTTGGCAGAAGATGCCTCACAGAAAGTGACAGGTGACATGTTTGTGTCTTCAGATCTGAGCAGAGCATTTGGGGAGCTTACAATTCACATTTGGTGGTGTTGATGTTTTGGCATCAAGTTAGATATAAACAGATTGTAGCAGTGGCTTCATTATTGATAGCAAGAGCAAGAAGAAACAAGTTCTAGAGAACACAGATTAAGAAGTTTCCTACGCCAAATACTAATTCCTGGGATCTTGACAGCAGTGCTACAAGCTGGGGTGCCTCTCCTAGCTTGACTGTGTTTCTTCCCAAGGTGGTTCTTTTCTACTAGAAACTATATTTGTGGTACCTGTATACTTCAGGTTAGTAGGAAGTCCATACAGAATGACCCAAAATCATAGAATCAGAGAACCATAGAATAGTTTGGGTTGGAAAGGACCTTAAGATCATCCAGTTCCACCCCCCCTGCCATGGGCAGGGACACCTCCCACTAAACCATGCCACCCAAGGCTATGTCCAACCCGGCCTTGAACAC
>JAOEHX010026824.1:0-10222 GCA_025448015.1 Bolborhynchus lineola | reverse complement strand
ATCCCTTACAGTATGATCCTCAGTTTGGAGATGCATTCTGGAACAGCAGCAAATATAACATTGTGAGCTATCTGCTGCGAATTATGACCAGCTGGGCCATTGTATGCAATGTGTGGTACATGCCACCAATGGTTAGACAGGTAATCTAGCATCTGATTGACTAACCACTATTTAAGAACCTGACCATGTCTGCAACTGCCTCTCCTTTTTCTCCCAAACCACTACCTACCCTGTGTTTCCAAATCAAGAGTTTTATACTAGACTTCTGTTAGTGTTAACTTTGTGTGATTGGAGTAGCTTTTCCTGATGTGGCTTAGGACCATCAGCAGTGCATCAAATATGCAAAGGATAGCAGTAAATGTAGTGCTGTTCACAGTAGCAGTGCTTTTAATGTTCCATCCTGTTGGAGCAAAATTTGCCTTTAATTTCAACCCCTTAGGGGAAAAATGTGCTAAATCATTACCACATTAGAACATCAAATTATGTTGGCATGATAAGGGAAGGATCGTTTGGCGGTGAGCTAATTTGATGAGGCAGCAGATGAAAAGTGCTATGGAAATCTGTTTCAATTCACTTCTCTTGGCCTTGATCATGTTGAATTTATGACTATTGAAGGAAGGTGAAGATGCTGTTCAGTTTGCCAACAGAGTGAGGTCAGCCATTGCTCGCCAAGGAGGACTGACTGAACTTCCCTGGTGAGTGATGCCGTCCTTGTTAGAATTCATGGACTGTCTGATTGACAGGGGCTTCCTCCCTTAGCTTTGTGACAGATAGCATTCAGTATAACTTTATTCCACTCAGAAGAAAACAAAGGAGTAACTTCATATGTGTGTATGTGAAAGTAAAAATAAAAGAAGATGCATGAAGTCTTTGGAGCATGTAGCTCTTATGCAGCGAGATTAACCTAAAGGCTTCGTACTTTCAAAGAGGGCTCCTTCACAGTTGTTTCTCATGTTGAGAAAAGATTAAGAAGCAGAAGTGAAGTTACTCTGCAAAACTGACAGGCCACAAAATATAAAAACACAGGGCTTAGCTTTCTGCTTGGACTTTTTCATGTCTTACCTCAGTAAGTAGCAGTATAATGCCTAGATTTCATAGGACCATACGAAGAAAACTTGAGAGCAAGATTCTGATGAAGAGAATCCACAAACCCTCTGAGTGAAGTGAGGCAGGAAACAGCCATAGTCTTGCACAAGATTGACTGCTTCTACAGTCTTAGGGATATAGCATCCTGGACTGGTGGAGATTTTGATGGTAGATGCAAAGTGTTATAAACATGAATAGGTTTCTTTAATGGGCTAAACTCAAAATTCGGACTGAATAAGCATTATGGCTTAAGGTAAATGTTTTAATCAACATGCTTAACTTGGATGTTCTAGAAGTTCTGAAGAAAGCCTTTTTACTAATCTAGGTTATGACTCTAGAGTTAGCTTCAGATAGTATTATAGAACTTGATAACAACAGTGGTAATAATCATGACTGGTTACTTTTTTTCTCTTGCTCTGTTCCAGGGATGGAGGGCTGAAACGAGCGAAAGTCAAAGATACTTTCAAGGAAGAACAGCAGAAAAACTTCAGCAAGATGCTAGTAAGAAATGGATCAGTAGGAAACCTGTCTGCAGGAACAGAGTCAGACTGAATGGTGGTTCTTGAAAACTAATTTTGCATAACCAGCCTTAGCAGGAATAGTGTTTTTTAATTAAAAACAAGCAAAACCCACCACCAAAAAATAAAACCAAAACACAGACTGGAGAAACAAAATCTGTCATCACCTGTATGCATATTCTCTGTATGGCTGGTGCAGAGCCTGCCAAGGACAGCGTCTGTGCCACTCCCTCCCTTTTCACTCTTCTTACTCTCCTGCCCCTCTTCATGTGATGATGCACTGCAACTCCTGGTATTCTTATGCTGAATGTGTGTGGACTTGAGACAAAAGTTAAAAAGCGTCAGTTTTCTGAGCTTGTAAGGTGAAGGGAAATATGTTGAACAGATGCTGTTGGGACACTGGTTGTGAAGATGCCTCTTGTTCATGGTACTTTGAAGGTTTAAACATAAAATCTTGCCTTTTCCTGTTGCTCACAGACTTTTAGTTGTAGATGACGTAATTAACATGTTTTAGGATGTTGTCAGAACTGTAATACTGATTTTTTTGATTCGCTTGCACCTGGTTGTGCAAGCTGGGGAGGGAAGCAAGGGCTGCAGACCCTAAAAGGTGGGAAAGGAACTGACCTGCCAAAAGCACAGTTTACGGACCATGGAGATTGTGGTGGCCTTACAACATAATACGGCATTTATTGAGAACTGCTACCTGAGGGAGGGAAGAAAAGGGACAAGTCCTTAATCTCCCTGTCCATTGCTACTGTCAGAATTGCTTTCTTGAGATCTGGAGCTGTAGAGTTAAGATACCACAAGCAGCTGTTTTAACATAGGCTGTGACAGATGAATTTTTGAGGTGGGTTTTCAAGATTACCCTTCTGCAAAAATGGCTGCTAATGGCTTAAAGATCTCAAGAGAGCTACTCCAGAAACACATTTTGTGTTGATCTGGGCTAGATATAGCTATCACAACTATAAACATAGGATCCATAAGTCACCTGTGATACAAGTGTGGCATGTTCAGATCTGCAATATACTACTGTCTGAATGTAAAGAGAAATAAATTCTATATTTCTAATGAGTCTTGTGTGGTGTTTATACTCTTCTCTAAATGTGTATAAATAAACCAGTTGTACTTCCTGAAAACTTAAAATTAGGGTCATGGAAACTTAAGTTACTGTGACTAAAGGAGTATTTGTTCTTGAGCTGTTACCAGATTTCTAACCTGACTAGTTTCCCTCCCCCCTGCTTCCTTGGATAGTAGGGAACGTACATGGCTTAGTGTCCTTCCTTTTTAGAGAAGGAATGACTCATCATGCAGACTGAACTTGAAATTACAACATGAAGTCACATCAGCTAGACTCAGCTAATGAATCTGTAATTTATTGGAAAACAACTGTGAGCTTCTAAACTTGTAACGGACTGAATTAATTTTTCTACTCCTGTACCAAAGATACTTTCAATTTAATGCTGAAAAAAACCCCAGCCTGTTCCATAGCTGATGATCAAATTCAACAGTCTGTTAGAACGTATCTCACAGAAAAAGGTTCCTTATGAGTTTTCTGTTATACTGCAGTGTGTGCACTTACACAAGGACAAATATATATTTATTCATTGAATATTATATAGGCATGTAGCATATCATGACTTGCATTGGAAATCTGGTTGTGAAGCCTGTGGAAGCTATGTGACCTCAGAAGAAACACAGTAGGAAGGTTCTCTTGGAGAAATGTTTTCAGGTTTAGCATGGCCTTTTAAGAACAAGTTTTTTTTTGTGTTAAGAGGGTTAGAGTGGTAAGACAAGTGAGACAAAGGTTTGGGGTTTTTTTGCTTAATGTGAATCTAGTTCAGCTTTGAACTGAATTATATTGTTACTATTAAGTAGATTAAAATCTATTATATGTAAGTACTCAGGTTTATATATAGAATATTTCTTCTAAGGTATACATTGTGATGTATTCCTCTGTAGATGGAATAGAAATTGCTTTGATGAAGGCTTAAATATATGATTCTGAAGAGAATCTTTATAGTTGGTTTATGGACTTATCCCTCTATTTCTTCTTGCTTTTGGAGCTGATGATCAGTAATTGAGCTGCAGTGGTTTTTGAAGTCTCAGCTGTGCCCACTGGATGCCCTATTAGGTGGACATGGTTATAGAAGCAGTACTGTGATATGTGGGAGAAATGCTAAAGACTGATGTTTGCATTTTTCGTAGAGCAAAATTGGCTTTTAAGGCAAAAAGCCTTGCTTAAGTCAAAGGATGATGACAATATGGTAATACAATGACACTGAGGAAACTCCATTGGCAGGCCAAATGGAGTTTTGTGACTTCAGAAACTGTGACTTCAACAGATTTACAAATAACATCTACTGAATTCATGGTAAACCAAGATCTGCCTTACTTTGGACATAACTATCAAGCAAGCATGTAAATTAGCTGTATAAGTGGTACTAAGGACTGCGTAAGTTGAGTGTATCTGTATGGCCATGAGAAGAGGCGTCACTCAGTCGTTGCATGAGTGGAGAAGTTGTAGGTGAACGAGCTGAGTAGGTTTTTTGATCCTGCAGTTGCTCATGTGTTTTTGTCTTTATTAAGCAAAATGTCATCTTGCTGCTTCTTAGACTCCATTCCTGGCAAGACTTGATAGGTTTTTGGTGGTGTATCCCTTGACTTCTATATATCTCTGAAAGTGGTGTGTTCAAGGAGGGTGTGTAAGCACTGGTGGCTATTCATAGACTGTTCTGGACCATATCACAGATTTGTTGCAGGTATGAGATCTGCATTCTTTGAGTGATTTGGAAATGTGTGTGTTAACTTTGGAGAAGTATTTTTACAGGGCGGTGATGTGTATCATACATTAACCTATGTGGCTAATAGCAGAAGGGCTAGAATAGATTGGCTGAATGCCAGTTAAGTTACTTTTCTTTCTACTGGTTTTGGAAAGCTTTTTGTGCCCCCCCCCCCCTTTTTTTTTTTCCCTGACAGATCTGGGAAATGTTGCAGCTGAATTGGATCAGCAGAGACAGCTCAAGAAATCCATGCAGCAGTTGGAGCTTGAAGTTTTTGTTTGTACTGCTGGACACATACAGCATTGATTCTTATTTAAGGACATAAGTACTATTTCTGTTTAGATTTTGAGAAAGACCTCTGAGTTTAGAGGAGGAGTGGCCCCCTTTCAGACTCCTAAGAAAACATGTATCTTCCTTACAGGATTTGGACAAAAAAACTCAGGTAGTTGGTTCTGGATAGTAATGGAATCCAATTTAAATCAGTATTTCTTTTCATATTGTTGAAACCTAGATACTGTTTTCTACCTTGAGCGCACAGTTGGTATAGCCAAGGCTTCCGTCTGTATCCTGTTAAGTTGCTCTGCCTCTAATACATTAAACATATGCAGGCTTTCATTATAGGAAACTCACACTTTACATGGAGGCTAAAGAAAATACTCAAGAGTCCTTGGAAACCTGTTATGAAAAACTTGGTATGCCTCTGGAAACTCCCAAACCAAAATCCAGTTTATGTTTTACCTTGAGCTTTAAGGTACTTAAAGATGTCCTTGTTCTCTGCACTACTAAATAAGTTTATAAAGGTTGTTGGTTAAGATTTAGGCCTTCCCCTCTGGCCCCCAGCGTTCATCTGAATGGAAGATAAAAGTCTTGTAGAAAACTCTCAGTTCAAGGCTGGCCAGTGTGATGTATTCCTGCTCATCTTTGTTTTGACTAGATCTTCTCAAGAATTGGATGGTTCAGATATTATCTGATCTGCAAGTAGGAATGGAATGGATTTTAAGCAGTATGGAGCTATTTAAGGAAAGGGTGAAAGAACAGCCTGAAGATGCAACTAAGGTGAAAATGGACTTCAGCTATGAAGCCTTGTCCATGGTACTAGTACTAATGCCCTTGAAGGAGGTTCCTAGTTACTGATTTTTTTTCTTCTGTGGATGCTGGACATTAAGTAACTTAGATAAACAAACAAAAATTAGTACTAGCACTAATGTAGCCTGATTTTATATGCAATTGTGCCTCAATTTAGCCTGCAAGCTGTAATTGAAGTTTTGGTATAGTATGTTTTCATAGGATGGTTTGGTTTGGAAGGGATGAAGGTCACTTAGTCCAGTCCCCCTGCAATGAGTGAGGGTATCCTCAACTAGATGAGGTTGCTCGGAGCATCCTGTTCAACCTGATCTTGGAGTGTTTCCAGGGGTGAGGCGTCTACCACCTCTCTGACGAACCTGTTTCAGTGTTTCACTACTCTCAAAAAATCTTGATAGTATCTAGTCTGAATCTGCCCTGTGATGGTTTAAAATCATTGCTTCTTGACCTATTACTGTAGGCCCTACTAAAAATTCTGTCCCTGTCTGTCTTAAAAGCCCCTTTTAAATACTGAAAGGTTGCAAGAAGTTCTCCCTGGAGCCTTCTTGAGGCTGACCCACCCCAGCTTTGTTAGCCTGTCCCCAGAAGGCTGTAACACCCCTCCTGATCATCTTCATGGCCTTCCTCTGGACCTGCTTCAGCTGAAACTGGGGTTGCCCTGACCCAGGTGCTAGACTTTGCACTTGGCCTTGTTAAACATTATGAAGAGTTTATGTGTGCCTGTTTCTTGAGCTTGTCCATGTCCTTCTGGACAGCATTCTGTCCCCCGTGGTGCATCACTGCACTCCTTGGCTTGATGTCATCTGCAAATTTGCTGAGAGAGCACTTGATCCTAATATGTCATTGATGAAGATATTAAACAATCCTGGTCCCAGTATGGTCCCCTGAGAGATACCACTTGGAGAAGGGATGTAGGTGATTGTGTTGCAAAACATAGATGTTGTCTCAGCCATGTGTGAGCATATGCAGCTGACTAGGAGGCTGCTAAACAACCTCTGGGATTTTTAATATTGATTTGGATGACAAACTAGCTCTTCAAGTCAAACTGATTTTGTTTCAGCTGTGCTTTTTGGCACTGCTGCCTCTGAAGAACGTGTCCATGCTGTTACCAGCTCTGATTTGTTCCATCCGTGATGTTGTTTGGTTTTGTTGTTGTTGTTTCCCTGAAATGGACATAATAAAAAATGTAAAAATGTGGCCTCAGGAGTCCAGATACAGACTCCAATGATTGTTCACTGTCTCCATGTTTTCATTAGATTTTATGAGTCTGTTTTTTCCCCGGATTTGATGGATAAAATCCATACAAATGCAATACAAGTAAAGTCAGTAAATAATAATGAAAAGGTAAATTCATTTTACAGAGAAGCCGATGAATGTAAGACACCATCTGCAATGATGGTGATTTTTTTTTTTTTTTTGCACAGATCACAAAGCTATTACAGTCTTTCAAAATTAATATCTGGCTTTTAGGTCTATAATGGTTTGTATGACCTCTTCTTACCCTTTGACTACTAAGGAAAATGATACTGGTTTTAAATACAAGCTCAACATAAGATACGGTAATTCCAGGAGTAAGACTGGTACATTCTGTTCAAGAATGTGGAATGGGCAAGTGCTTGGTTCATTTTAACAAATTGCAGACTGGTGGTGGCTAGGGAGATGTCTGTATCTGAGCTTCAGTGAGGTTGCCCCATAACATAGTGAGGAGGCACAGAGAAATTCCTCTGACAGCTTCCTACCTCTCCTGTGTAGGCCAGGTGCGGCACAGGGCTAGAAACTCAGCTAGAGGTAGCTAGATTGCAGTTTGTGCATCTCTGTGCTGGGAAGGGATACCTGGCCTGGACTTAAGCCCACTGATTTCCACGATATTTCAGCATTACCATCAGTGGCAGTGACTCTGTCATGTCCTTATGCCATCATAGTGTACAACTTATAGGGTGGCCTGTATCCAGTTTTTTCTTGCATGCCAGATGATGTTCTATGTGCACAGCATGTTTTAGAAACCTAACTTTGTAGGTATTTTAATTTCAGAGCATGGGAAATTAATAACCATTAACTGCTATGAATTGCTCTGTCATTTGATGTCTTCTTGACACTATTCCACTAAAAAAAATGGATCTCAGGAGTGAAGTTTTTAGCTATACTTTAAATATGCATCCTGTCTTAGCCCCTAAGCTTTTCAGCCCTGATAATTCCGGAGTTGTATCACGTAGATCCAACTTGCACAGAAATTTAAAGGAAATTCACTTTGGAACTTTGAGGCTGTCGCCCTAATTCAGCCACATACTGAATATATTGTAGGAAGAAGACTTCCTTGCTAAGCAGTCCCATCTTGCAGCTGGAGACTGCATGAAGGTTTATTGGGTTTTGTCGTGTTTCCCCTCCCCCATCCAAGTTACATCCTTGTGCAATGAATTGCCTGGGGGGAGGGGGGTTAATTATGGCCTTATCTGTTTACAAAACGGGGGAAGTGTTCTTGCTTTGGGTCATGAAAAGGGATTTTAAGATGAGCTAGGGTGGGAGCAGGGACTCATGCCTTTTACAAATGAGCCTCCCTTGATGCTCTTGGAGTTTTTAAGTAGAGGGGATTCTTACCAGAGCAATGTGACTGATACTTTGGGGCTCTGTGTCAGACTAGACATGCCAAATCTTCCTGCCTCTCAGGTGACTTAGTGACGTGAGTCAGAGCCTTACCTAACAGCAGTGGGGTTTTATGTGTGCTTTACTTGTTAGGACTTCCCACTTCGCCATCTTTATTGTCATGTGTTTGTTGTAACCTAGTTTTATTCTTTTTTAAATGTTCTATGGTTGTGCAATTGCATGTCTGATGATTTTTTTTTTTTTCTTTTACAAAAGAAGGCACAAGTTTTATCACTGAAGAATGATGTCGATATGCACTTTCAGGTCTGATTTTCTTATGTTGCTTGCCTGTGGGCTCTCTCTACCTTCATTCCCATACAATAGCAAGTCACTGTCTTCTGCAATTAGTTACACAGGAGAAAGATAAGATTTGCTCTTTGTTCTCCTCACTTCATCCTAGGATAATGGATTAGTAAAGATGCTTGACAGCATTGCATAAAGTAAGCGTGATGGAGTGCAAACCCATGGGGGGACAGCTCCAGCACAAAACAACCCTTGCATGGCATACTCTAATTTTCTTCCTCATGCTTCATCTCATGCTGTGGTTCCACTTCATTATTGTGCTGTGGAAGTCAGCTGCCTGGGCAGGGATTAATCCTTTCCAACAATGGAAATAAAACTTCCTCTCGTGCACTCAACTCATAATGCTGGGTTCGTGCTTAGGGAATGGTATGGGAATTCAGAAGCGTGGTCTCTTTAGCAGCAGGAGAAATCTCTTGTCTTGCTCAACAATAATAATGACATCTGTTGGGGAGGGAGAGGAAGAATCTTGTTTAGGTGATAGTAAATCCTCAAGCTAGCTGTAGGAAAAACACAGAGATCAACTGAGGTACTAATGACACCTTTTTATTTAGCTGGGCTGGTTTAGGTAAATGTTAAACATTCGGTCTGGGTTTTTTGGGAGGGATAGGGGAGTGAGGGAGATGTCTTAGGTTTATAGGTTTGTAAGCAGTCTTGGAACATCTAAAACACTCATATCTTAACCTTCAGATGCTGATGTATCTTTGGAAATGGTCCCTGACACCTTGAGAAAGCTAGCACCCAAATGTAAGTCTTCAATCATAATAACTTAAAAAATTGCACAAGCTCAAACCAGTTCTATCAAACTATAGATAATGTGTGAATTAAAAAGAAGACATTACTGGGGGGAGGGTGCAGTTACAGTTTTGCAGCTCAGAAACGGTAGTGCTGAAGCTAGACTGCATCCTTAGGTTTTACTCATCTCAGTATCTTTCAGAGCTCTGCTGGGCACTTTAATGACAATCTCTTCATGCACCAAAGGGGCAAAACCTTTGCTTTTGTTTCAGCTTGGGATGTTTCCTCAGTTTTGAATGTGTTTTGATTGGGATTCACCCATGCTCCTACTTCAGTCAATATAGGATTTACTTGTTTCAAAGGAACTTAAAACAAACCTTGAGGATGGCAGCAGTGTTTGTCTTGCGTCCCTCTCCTCCCTTGAAATCACATGCAATCATTTATCTCTTCAAGAAAACTCATGAGGAGTTGATAATTGGTCCTATCGCAGTGGTAGGATTTTCAATTTCCATAGACAAGTTAATTTCTGACCCTTAATTTATGTGGACAGGGTATTTACGGCTGTATTTGCAGAGGGTTTCAAAGCACACTGAGTGGGCTGAAGTGGTTTGGCAAAAGGGCTAAGGTTTGTACTAAAGTCTAAGAATGAGGGTTAACTTTTACCCAGAGTGGCATTACTGTCATGTTACTATATAGTGTAATAGGAAAGATTAAAGTTAGATGCATGTGTGGACTCACTAGCAAGTAGTAACCAACCTGTCTTATTTCATCACCACTGGAGATGCCATCTCCAGTTGTCAAAATTGAGGCATGCTGTTACTTTCTTTAAATTACTGTTATCATTTTTATACAGTAATCAGCCTCTGGCATAACTATATTTCTGTCAAATGAATTTCACATCCTTTTAAACTGAAAGGGACATGCCATGGGCAGAGATACCTCCCACTAAACCATGCCACCCAAGGCTATGTCCAACATGGCCTTGAACACCGCGGGTGACAGGGCATTCACAACTTCCCTGGGCAACCCATTCCAGTGCCTCACCACCCTTACAGTAAAGAACTTCTTCCTTATATCCAG
>JAOEHX010026823.1:0-23033 GCA_025448015.1 Bolborhynchus lineola | reverse complement strand
TAAACCAATCCGTTATTTGTAATGGCATAAACTGTATGGACATAACTATGGCAATATAAAACAACTGTGGTCTGCTAGGGCTGTTACGTATCCTAAACACACCGGCATCCTTTTGGTTGTGCAGGGAGCCCATAGCCCCTGAACTCGCTGGACTGTGGTTTAGCCAGCAGAATTCCAGCTCTCCTTGAGGCAGCTGCTGGGGGGAGCCCACTCTTCAACTTGTGAGCAATAAAGCCACAGTCGCTTCTAAAATTGCAGCATCTATTTTAGCTGTCTGACAAAGCTGGCTGTGTGATTTCCTCCATTCCCTAGAATTCTCTCCTGTTAAGCTCACCACCTTTGGTCTCCCAGCACATACGATCAAAGCAGGTGAAGCCATCTTAGTTCTAAAGCAGAATCCCCGAGCAATACTGGTGTGTCTGGAGAAGTGAATTTAGCCCAAGAGTGTGATTCCTTAGGGTAATGCTATCATAGCACCTAATAATTGCCTATATCCACAGAATGAACAGTTGAGGCATTGCTGAGAGCAGAAGGTGTCTCTCGCAACACTCGCCATGTAAAAATAATGCCCTTTCCTCCTAATAGTTACAGAGCATTTTTGTAATGATACTTCAAAAGTCTCTATTTTATATTCCTTGCGTATGCTATCCAAATGTGTATTTTATGGTGTCCTTTTGCATGGGTTTCTCTGTACCCAGAGGGAATAGCAGTTGTAATAGTGATAGCAATCTGTGGAATGAAGAATTGCAACATTTGGGCCATACCCACTTTTAATATTTGAGTCTTGAATGAGTATTTCCAGAATAAAACAGGAAGAAAGTAAGAGGTCAGAGGGAAGAGAATTTAGAAATCATTCAATTGTTTGACTTATGAGAAAAATAAAATAGTGACACATCTTTAAAGCAAACAAATACAAAGGTCAGTGGCCATCTGGAGGTCCAGTAGCCCACGATCACTAGGGTTTTTTTTTGGCCATTTAAACAAGGAAGTTTTAAAGCCTTTGGCCCAAGTGCTGCTCTCCACTACACATGTGGTGTTTCACACAGTCCTTCATTAGGTGACCTCGGGCTGGTTTTGATTTGCATGAGGAAAAAAAATGACTGCAAAAAATGCCTGGAAGTTTCACCATGTTGGAGCAGTGCCACAAGAGATGGTTATTTGATGCAGCCCCTATTACAGCTGCCTTAGTGCTCCCTGGTATGGACTGGAAGAAGGCGCAGCTAATTATTACAGACACCCAGCAGACTCAGGTATTTGGGACCAAAATACAAGAGCAGTGTGTGAAATACTGCATGTTACATGTGTGTAGGCAGGCATAAAAGATGGTGAGCTTTGCATTCATAGAAAAAATGTCTCTTAATTGTCTTTTTTTCCCAGGGATAATTTATTTTTTTTTTTTAGGATAGAGAACTTTATCTACATATACAAATTCATTTCTGTTTTATTACATTGTAATCTATTTAAGGAGCAAGATGGCTCTGTTCCAGAAGGAATTATCTCAGAATAAATGTGGCCTCATACAAAGTTGAGGTTTTGGTACTCTCACAACCTGTGTGGTTCATGGGGAGCAGCGTGTCTCTGTACCCTGCTCAGCTCTGGAATCGTTCTCCCTGCCCCAGCCACTTGAATGTGCAGTTAAATGCACCACTGCACTCACAGTTTCACATATGTTGAATTCCTGATCCTAACCTATAATCCTACATGACCACAGCTGGAGATACTAGATATCTAGTCTTTCTGTGTGTGAAATGCCCAGGCATGCCTTAGCGGGGAACACTGTGACATCTGGAAGCAGCAACAGCACATCTAAAGGAGCACTCCCCAGTCAGGAGCTTTGGCAGAAACGTGGAAGTGCTTCAGGGCAGAAACGGTCTCCAAGAACATCTCCCAGGGTTGATGCATGTTATTAACTGTGTATTTTCACTAGAGATACACATGCTCCCTGTTCTCCTCTCTTGCTTCTGCGGGGCTGGAGCTGGGTGTCTGCAGAGGACACTGGCAAACATCACGCTCTGTATTACAGTATCACAGGGACAACTTGCATTGTCTCTTTGTTCTCTTTGCACCTGCTCTGCCATCACCCTCCAAAAAGGAGGGGGTAAAGAAAGGGGAGGAGAAACAAAGGGGAGGGAGGGGGAAGAAGTATGAATACTTTGCAAACCTCTGAGAGGAGCATGACCAGGGAGGTTGTTTTTGCTAACAGAAGAGGGGGCCAAAGCTGCAAGGACTGAGGGTGGGTTTCAGGTTAAGAAAGGAAGAGGGTGAAAATGGGAAGGCGCCAGGGAAGAGAAAGAGCAGAGGAAAGGGTTGAGGGAGTTTGCATGCTTGTGTGGCTAGGAAGCAGCTGAAAACAGAGACTTAACTCAGGGCTCAGCCCCCGGAGCACACTGAGAGTGAGAGTCGCTCCTGGCTGGAGAGAGGTCCAGGCAGGCAGTTGGCCTTATGAAGTGCATGGGGCAGGAGAACCAGGGAGTCTGTGGTCCAGGTGCCTGCATCAGGAGGCATAAAGACCTACTGGCTCAGCAAAATAACCCTTTAGAGTCGCAGTCAGGAGCATGTCAGCACTGGAAAAGCTTGTTGCATTTTGTCACTGCTCAACCTAGCTGGGTCCTTTTGGTTAAAAACCTGGGTATCCAGGTGCACGGGGTGGGGGTGAGGGGCTGTGTGTGAGACTGGGGGCTGGTTGACGTGCCAGTGTTCTCCTACTACAGCTTTTGCATCTGCATTGGGTTATTATTTGCAACTCTGTTGGGAAAAAATAAGTTCCTCAAGCTATGCCTCACCTTAGTACCAAGTTCTGTAACGTTAGTGCACAAGCATGTCTTTATAGCTGGGGTGAAGTTGTACTTCTTTTGTCTCTGACTTGCGTCTGCTTTTGAAACCTGAGGATGTAGCACTCCCATGGCAAATTCAGGCCTTTTGCAGAGATTTCACTCTCTGCCTAATTACAAAGTACCCCCAGCGCTTGGGATGAACTCTCTTTTGCTCAGGACAGGTTTTTCCAGGGATGCTTACCTGCTCCTGTAAGTGTTGCCTGTTCTGAATGTGTTCTTGACTATCATTCTGCACCAGCTCAGTCAAGCTTGAGAGGGAGGATAATCTGGATGTTTTGCAAACACGGAAACAGTTACAACACTGATAGCAATGTGGCAGCAAAGTTTCCATTTCCCTGCTTCAAGCATCTCCTCCCAGAAAGGCATTTGCAGAACCACTGCTGCATTCTCATATTAATGACATTCAGGATCATGGGTTTTAGTGATTTTGCTTCTGGTCTTTCTGAAAGCAGCCTAAAAATGGCACTTGATTGCTAACATCACATCATAGGAGGTGGTTGGTGTGAACCCCTGCTTGTAGCAGGCATCTAAAAGCAAGTAGAATTGGTAGAAATCTGTGTATTCTGATCAGTTTTATAATGCAGTTTTAGTGAGCGCAGCTCCAAGACAGGTCTGACCAGCTTGCTGCACGTCTGTTTTGGTGATACGTGAAATTTTGGAAAGGCAGCGGAACACATAGACACTTTTTGTTCCTGTATAAACAAGGCGATGTGAGTGTGTACGTGGTAGAGCTATGGAAGGGAAACACAGCCTGAAAGCTCTTGTGTAGGAAAGACAAGAGGTGATGTGATTTCCTACTGAGAAGCCAAAATTGAGCAGGATTATCAGAAAAGCGACTGAAATAGGGCTATTTTTTCTCTGGGTCCCACCACTGTTATTACTTTTTTCCCTCAGCTACAATCAATGAAGCACTGGCACCAAAATTTGACTGTCAGTCCAAACAAACCATGCTTTCTAGCATGACAGAACACTGAGAAATGTTTCAAGTGTACCCAAAAGACTCGTAACTGGAAGGTATATTTTCCTTTTAAGTCTCATATCTTTGGGAAGGTTTGACCTCTTACTTTTAAGTGGCTGGGATTTGCACATTTTTGCAAATGAATTGCACTAAAATACTGCTGTTTGCTGATGGTGGTGGTTGTTGTTGCTGCTTGGTGATGTGTAAGGTATCCTCTGTTTGAGCCAGGATTCTTTGTTTCGGTAATAACAAGAAAACACAAAAACCTCTGCTTTACAGAAGAGGAAATTGTAAAACATGTGAGTACTAGATGGGAGGTGGCATTACGGTGGCACCTCGTTCCTCTGCGTGGCTAGGAGTGGCTTCCACTGAACTGGTTCTGGGCCATGCCCTTGGGACTTCGGTTTAGTCCCACAGCTCTCTGCTGCACATGCAGTTCGTGAGTCCTGCGCAGGTGCTAATGGAAATTTTTAACATTTAATTCAGAAGGCGTTAATACCAGTGAAGGAATAAATACACACAGTTAAAATCCCTGTATAGTTGTTGCACTGTGTGTTTATGTCTGTGCCATTCTAGACCAACTTCTAGAGCTCTCTTTATCAGCCTTGAGATAGCTCCAGTGCCTCTCTACCCCCAAACCCAAGACCCATATCCAGAGTTGTCCAGAGCTTTTTCCCGTGTCTTTTCTAGAGGTACTTCCCAAGCCATGCCTAGAGGTGTTTCCAGCCTCCACCTCTTAGTGCAATTCTAAAGTCACTTCCAGAGCAACCTTCCGACCTGCCCCTGGGTCCGGGTCTGCGGTTGGTCGCTCCCACCACTCCTCTAGAGTGAAGTAATATGTTGATCACATCTGGAACTGCCTCTGGAGCCCCCCCCTTTTTGCTGTGTGCCAGGCGAGGTCCTGCCCTGGGCTGGAGCTGTCCCCAGTCCCCCACCTCCTCTGCTTTCCCTGCCACCACCCCAGTTGTACATTTTTCCAGGCATGCCAAGCAGGGCACAGGGCATGCATGGTTTACTGCATTTTTTTCCCTCTCTGTTTTTTTTTTCCCGTCCCTTTCCCTGATCTCCCTGGAAGCAGCAGTCCTCTCAATGTGTGCTTTGTGGGAGCAGAACTGTCTGAGCCCTTTAAGCGGGAGATGAGCTCAGGTAGAAGGAACGCAAAGAGCTCCTTTCATCAGCCAGGGCCCCGCCAGCGGCTTCGGGGCATGTCCGGCTAGTTATAAATGGATCATGTGTTGCTATTTTTAGCCAAGAGAGGATTGTAAATATAAAAGGGTATAAAGTGCAAAACTTAGCAACAGTGGCGTTTGTTTGCTTTTTCTTTTTTCTTTATTTTTCTTCCCCTCCCCGCTGGCAGGAATGTGTTGGGAGAGGAATGAAGTTAAAGCAGGAGATTTGCTGTGTGATTGCGTTTGGACTTTGCACTCCATGCAGCTTTTCTTAATATATATGTATATGTGTGTGTGTGTGTCTCCATGCAAAGGAGGGGCAGGAGGAGGGGAGCACGGGCTCTTCTGATAGTGTTTAAAGAGAGCCAAAAGTGCAGCCTGGAATGAAATGCAAGCGCTGGAGGGAGAAAGAGAGAGCGGGAGGAGGCCCGGGGGCGATCGGTGGGGACGGGGTGGGGGTGCCGGGGGGAGCGGGGAGGAGCGGAGCCCTGCGTGCGTGGGGACAGAGTTCAGCGAATGGAAAACACTGACACGGGTAAAAATAGTAACAGCGGGGTTAAAAATAGCATCTGGTGAAATAAACGTGCAGCGAGTCCTGAAACCCTCTTGGGAACTTTTCCCTTCTGATCCGCTTCTGCCCAGCGAGAAATCCCAAAGCAAACCCCTCAGCCGATCGAAAACGTTAAAACAGCACCCTGAACCCTGCAGAGGATGAACTTGGGTTACCTTTTGACGGTTTTATGGATTATTTTATATATATATATACATAATTTGCTGAAACTTTGTGCCAGAGGGGGGGACAACAAATTCCTCTTACGCTGCGCCTGTGCATAGCCCTGGAACAGACCGTTAGCAGGTCCTTGGGGTTGTTTTACGGAGGGGGGTGTATTTGTTTCTTTGTTTTTATGGTTATTTTTGTGATGCTGGCGTTCTTGCTTTGCTTTTTAAGACCCTCTCGTGGCTTCCAGGAGCCGCTGGTCCTGCTCGGCCCTCAGCGGCAGCAGCAGGGCCCTGGGCAGCCGGATGCCGGGGCCGGGGGGCTCCCCGCTGGTGAAGGGCGCATCCTTTCCCCCTCCGCCCCAGGCGGGTGGCAGAGGGAGGGAGCAGTGAGGACGGGGAGACCTTGAGCAGCTCGTCCCGTGGGGCAGCAGAGGGTTTGCCGGTGCCTTCCCTCGGCGGGGCTGCGGTGCGGGAATGCCGTCGGGGGCTGCCGGGGTGTGCGGGGCGATGCTGAGGAGGGCTCGCAGGCAGCTCCTTAGAGGTTTTGTTGCAGCTCTGGCTGTAAATCTCGCTTGTTTTGACTCGCCTGGGTAACTGAGGCAGAAACAATCCCTGTGACAGACCCTGAGGTAGCCCCGCCACAGGACGGGGACAAGCAGGAGGTCCAGCGGTTCAGTGCCAATCACGGTTTTAATCACGTTATTTCTAACTAAGCAGCTGGAGCTTCCCCCGTGGCTCTCTATGGCCCAAGTACAGGCACGGGGCGTCGCGGGGTGCCCGCTGCTGTCAGCTCCTGTGGCCTGCACCATGCGCAGCATCCCCTGCCCAGCCTGCTGGTAACAAACACAACCCCCGAGATGAAACGAGTTCCTGTATCGCGACATGTCTGATGTCGCCAATTCATAGGGTTTAAAATGCAGGTTGAAGTGTCCCTGGTTTTCAGGCCTGGTGTTGACCTCACAAATGCTGATGCCATGGCTGGAAGTTTTGGGAGGGCATTTTTTCTGGCAAAGTGAGGCAGGAAGCCAGTGTCCCTAATTGTATTTAGCAGGCTCAGCCCTGACCATTTAATTCCTGGGGTTTTTTTTAAGGATTGGACATTCCACAGCTTGTTTCTCTAGATCATGTTAAATTACTTCTGATGTTTAAATACATTGCGTATGGAGCCTGTCAAAATCCTTTAACTGCTATAGTTTTGAAAGCACAAATATACTTTCATTTGATAGAGTAGCAAAATAAAAATAATGTCTTGTATTTTAGCACAGCTGTTTGGTTTTTAAATTACGTTGTTCAAATCCTTCTAATGTGATCATTTCATATTTGATTCAGCCGATAAAACTGATGCAGAAACTCCTGTTATGAATCTAAACTGAGCATTCATTTTCTTATCAAAATATTATTATAGAAAAATATTAGTCATTCTTCTTGGCATAGTAAACAAAGAAACATGTGGATGTGTTAATTTATCCCAGACCCAGCAAAGAGGGATAGTTTATATAAGTAAAGTAAATAATTCTTGACTATTTAGTATTGGATCACTTTAACAATAGTTGACTAATAGTCAGATGTCTGAAATACATCTTGCCCATTTCTGTTCTTTAGGGAATTTAACACTTAAGCAGTGTTTTTTCCAGAACTGTCATTTTTAAATAGTTACCTTTTTACATACTTAATATTTGTTCCCTCCATAATTTATTAAGTCAGAACTAGGAGCAAACAGCTCAAATGCAGTTGAAATTAATCCCCTGGGAGTCTGAAAAGAAATTAAACTGCAATGATAGATCTTGTGAAAGAGTTTAAGATGAGTATATACAAGAGCTACAGTAATAGTTATTAAAAAAGTTATTAAAAGTTATTAAAAGTAGAGTTATTTTTAAAATTTATTATTTTGCTCTCTAGCATAGGTAAAAAAATATTTTTGTTCTCAGAAATAGTGAGGGATTGGTTAGGCATTTGTTTGTCTTGTGTTAATGGATTGTTGAATTACAGATGTCTGATTCCAAATTGCATTGGTGGTACAGGAATGAAATGAGAAAAAAGTGAACAAGTTTTCTTGCTCCTGTAGTAGTATAAATGTTTCTACCTGTAGCACATGAAATTCCTGTATTTCTGCATATGGCTTTGCTGAATTCTTAGTTGTTAAATTGTTAGCATTGCCTTCGGAGTTAT
Source organism: Bolborhynchus lineola (assembly GCA_025448015.1). Taxonomy (NCBI): domain Eukaryota; kingdom Metazoa; phylum Chordata; class Aves; order Psittaciformes; family Psittacidae; genus Bolborhynchus; species Bolborhynchus lineola. The sequence continues at coordinate 15,183 of JAOEHX010026823.1, read as the reverse complement.
TTTGCTGCTGTTCATAACTGCTTACCATTCTGTTACATTTTCCCAACTTTGAGAATGCAGGTGGCATGTCTCTTCATGTTGGTAATTGATAACAGCTAGCCAGGATTAACTTCTAGGATTATGTTGGTTTAGATAACAAAATTCCACCATTGTATTTTTGCATTTGCCTGAGCCTTAAAGAAATCAATCCTGTGACTGCTCCTTGTACAAAATTTAACCTCCTCTCTGCCAGTGGTATGATGGTGAGAATATTGATCATAGAGTCCAGACTTACACAGTTTTAGTACTTAAACACTCATGGGTATTTTAGCTACCTTCTAAAATAGTAAAAAATATATTATCAAATCAAGAAGGCATTAATAACTTACCATTTGTTTGAAAGGGATCGTCAGATAAACAGTATTTGTTTTATATAGGGAACATGTTGGGGAGTTTTGAAAACATATAGAAATCTAGTAGGTTTTTTGACAATGTGGAGTATTCTATCTCTGAAAAGTCACAGCTGAGCACTTGCAGTCCTTGTTCAGAATGATTTTTACAGAAGTAGTTTTTTTGGGTGCATGGGAGGGAATTCAATACCATTCTGTAGAAACTTGGCAGAAGAATTATGTTTTGTTAGAAAAAAATAAGACATTAATTGCAAAGCCAAAAAACTCTAAAAAGAAGATAATTACCATTTTTCCTGGTAAACTTCTCCTATTGTTTGTTATCATGATAAGGACATAAAAGAGGGGCGTTGAATCAACCATTTTGATACTTGAATTTTTCCTTGAACCTCCCCCCCCCATGAATACATTGAGTTCAAGATGGCATAAATAAAATTACTTGATTTAAATTACTGGCTTCTTCCTCATGAAGAAACTCATAATATGAGTTTCTTCATCATATTATGGTTACATATTTATATATAGATGAGTAAGATGACACAGTTAATGTGTTTCATATTTTGATACAGTTTTCAAAGTTAAATTTTCATGTAAATAGTGTTACATGATTGTCAGATTAGTATATTTAATTTTGTCAGGATTACTACAAACTCAGTGCTAAAAGGCGTGGGGGGAATGAAGCTGCTTTATGAGTATTTGAAGATTATTCTGTACATTTATACTGGCTCAGTGCTAAGAAGTCGGCTTTGTCCTAAATGTGAGCTGTCACTGTAGCATTAAACATGCAATTGCACTATCTATATTTCAAGGAAAAGTAGGGAATTTGATAGCAGCAACCATGATTAGAAATGTAGAAATCTTAAATGGTGGGAGAAAGTAATACCAAATAACTCGGGGTTTAACTCTAAAAATAAAATTCCTAGATCTTGATGGAAATAGATTCTTAGCATTTTTCTAGATACTGAAAAATGAGCACAGGGAAAAGTAACATTCTGAGAAGCTGCAGCACGGCATTTCTAAATAAAAGAAGGAATGCAACTAGTGAGATACTTATTACGACATTTGTTATTGATCCCTAGGGTTATTTCTTCCCCCCCCCTCCTCCAGGGAAAGTTAGTTAATTAAAGCAAGAAAAATGCTGAGGTTCTTTGGGGAGAGAGCAGGAACACAGCTTATGCTTGACACAATTCAAATAGCAAACCCCACCAAACAGTGTCTCAGACCAGAAGAGCTGCAGCATTGCTGAGCAGCCTCTGCCAGAGCTTGCTGGAGATCTGCTCGCGCTCTCCCAGCTTGTGCACGACGCTTTCCTGTGTGCTGCACTAGCCGCAGCAGGCGTTTGAGTTACTTCTTATTACGAGGGAGTGCATTAACATCAGGAGGCCACACTGCATGAGGAAATATATGACTAATTTAGCGATGGTTTGATTACCTGTAACTATTTGGCAATACTAGGCCTGCTAAACTCTTGTCCTCCAGTCCTTTCCTATTTATTTCAATGTAGTTTTAATCCTATTTTCTTGAGTGAGAGATACTGGGAAAAGGAAGCTTGGCAAAAACCTCGGAGTATTGACTTGCTCTTTGCATATTTGGGAAGGATTCCCTTTGAAATATTCCTAAGGCTTTAGAAAGCTGGAATGGAAAAAGGAACTTATTACAGTAAAACCACTGATGTAATTATAATTTCCTAAAGTGATGCAACGCTTTCAGTTACCTAAATAGTTTCTTTCCATGTTAATAACAAAACTGAGATTACCAGCCTACAGTTTTAATTTCTTCTGTCAGATTGTGCCAGTTCTATTACTGTACTGAGATACTAGTTTTAATTGTTGAAGTCTACTCTTGCTCACTGCCTCTGCAGCTTAACTCCTGGTGAATAGCTGATCTGGGTCTCCTTCCCATGGGGCAGCCCCGGCTTCCGTGGAGCCGGTCTGTAACCTGCAGATGTGTGTTGGGAAGCTTGAAAGTTGCATGTGATTGATTTGCTTGATTTTAACGACTGTGTAAGAAAAAGAATCAGTCTGTAGTCATGATTATGTAGTGATTAATAGTGCTTACCCAGGAGTTTTCATTCCCCCCCCCAAATCCCTCACAGTCAGGAGTGTGTAGCCAGGTATCCAGTGCATACCGCTGGTATCTTGCAGAAAATCATCTCTCCAAGATCTCTCCCTTAGGCAGCACATAGCTGCCAAAACAGACTCCTGCTGAGTATCAAAGGGTATCCCCTGCAAAGAACCGAGGCTTCTCCCAGCAGTTTTGACAGAGCAGCTGTCTGGCATAACCAGAGCTGCAGCTGGATAGTCCCAGCCCTGCTCATCCTGCTTTTTTTTTTTGTAAGGAGTTTATAAATACACACTGCTGCTCATGCAGTTCCCTGGGCTTAGGATTTTGTGAGCAGATCGGCCGTTTGATCGAGTCAAAACTACTACATGCAATGTGCGTTACCAAACCTGGGGAAGAAGCTGTTCCCAGGGAGGGGTCTCGAGCTGCCGGCAGTGGCCCTGGCTGGTCCGCTGTGGTCGCTGGCGCTGGTTTCTCTGTGCTTTCTATACATTGAAAACAATGGAAGATTCCAAAAAAACCCTGACAGCTGCTGCCAGCGGTTACAGGGAGCCCCTGTGTGGTACTTTGCCCTCCATCATGGGCTCCGCAGCCATGAGGTCTGCAGCAATGTGCTTGCTCAGGTGCTTTCATGCAGCCCAAGGGAGACATCTGATGGTGCTCATCCTACAAAGAGTCACTCTCTGAGTTTCATGCATCACGCGTGAGTGTGAAACTTGGCCCAACGGGGTCCCTCAACCCAACGCAGGGGTCTCAAGTGAAGGACCTGAGCCCAAGAGGCCCCAGGAGCCTCCAAAGAGAGTTAAAGCCCATGCCCAGAGGAGGATGCAGATGCTTAGAGCCCTGCTTTAGGCATAGAAGTAGTGGATGTACAAATGCAACTTGGAAGGATTGGAAAAACGTGCTAGCTTGATTGTTGCGGGTTTAGTCAAGCTGGCAAGTGAACCCAGCACAGAATTAGTGCGTCTGCAGGCTTCTTGCAAAGCAGCGTTAAGCCACACCACCCAAGGGAGCAGCCAAGCTTTGTTCTGAGCACAGGCGAAGGCAGGGTTTGTAAGGCTGTGGCTGCTCTTGTGCATGCTGCCCAGGAGCAGGCCACTGGTACAGCAGCAGGTCAGCTTTCCCATATATGGGAAAATCCTGCTCTAATTTTTAAAGCTCTGTGTTGTGGCAGTGCTGAATATGGGAATTTTCTAAGCAAAGCTGAATGCTTATTATGTTCATTTGTAGACCAGCATCTGGAACGCTGTCCCTGCGGTTGCCACAGCAAGGTACACTTGCAGCCATTATGCGGGCAGGTTCCCAGCTGTTTCCTACCTATTTAGGATTGTCTAATGTAAGAGTGAACCAGGGGTATGGCACAGGGGAAGGTTCGTGCTGAGGTGCTCTAGAAAAGCAAGTGAGCAGAGGGCCCCATACGCAGGACATTCTGCATTGCTAATTTGGTGAGACGGCTAGTAAAGGATAAGGATGAGCTTTGCAGCAGTAAATGTGCTGGTTCAGGGGCATTATTTAGTAATACGTACTATTTTGGTATTATTTGGATTTACACGGAGCTCATCCCTATACTAATCTGAATGCTTTGCTCTCCTCCAAGCCTTTGCAGGCTGTCCATATTGCTCGTAGACAACCAGCCTGTCATCTGGGTAATTCTTGTAATCTAATTATTGCCTGCCAGAGCAGCGAGTAACTTCTGCTAAAAATCCATCATGTACTTACTGCCTTGATGCAGATGTCTGATCTGGAGGAGGGGTCGGCCAGAAGTGTCCTGAGGGCTCCTGGGAGCATCGGGAAGCTGAGGTGCCTCTGTGACTATGACCGTGGTGGAATTTTTCTCTTGGTTGGTGTTCACCTTTGTGTGTGTTTCCTCAGCAATTAAAAGGCTGAGGGAAATAGGAAGGAAACAACCATGTCTGCCTCTAGGACAAGATAGCTGCCTTGTCCTGTGGGCAAATATGAACCAGGCTCCAGCCCTGGCAGCCTGGGACAGGCAGACCTCCCCCAGGCACTACTCAGCATTTTGGGTGCACTAAATCTACTCATTTTGGGGTTTTGTTTGTTTGCTTTTAAGGAAAAAAATAGAACATTAATTATTACTTGTAAAGGGCTAGATTCTCACTACAGAACAGCCTAAGTGAAGGTAAATTATACAGTAGTTACTTTGCTTTAAATATTAAGAACAGTTTGCTGCCATTGCCCTGCTGACCACTATTTTTTAGCCAGCAAGTGTTCAGAAGTGCCTGATGGTGCTGCTGATGCCTTCCCTGATGTTTATCCACGGATTTGGGGTGGCAATGAAGAATGTTCTTTGATGCAACCCTGACAAGTTCAGCAACAGAGCTGCCAGCATGGAGAGGATGTGAATTCAGATTTGTTTCTTTCTTTTTTAATTAACTCGTTTAAAATCAGCCTTCTTGCAGCCCTTCCAAGAAGGAACCAGAAATGAAACCCACCCTGGCAATTCCTTGCATGGCCCAGGTCACTGCTGGTTATTCCCTCCACGTGCCTTGTTTTAGGGGCAGCACCTGTGGGAATGTGCTATTTTCTCAGTAGCTGGAGAGGAAAACATTACAGGTACTTGCTGGCTGGAAAAGAAAGATGCAGCAAGCAGCAGCTAGTTGCAAAATAGCCGCTTTAAAGCAGAAGCTGCCTGGCTCTGCCAAAGCTGAAGGGCCAGCCCCAGAATGGAATGCTTATAAAAATAAGATGGTAAGCATGCAGCAGAGAAGGAGTAGAGACCAGGAAGTTTCAGTGTTACATACAACATGATACTCTGCTTGGAAAAATATTGTCACAATTATAGAGATACGGGCATGGGTCCATAGCTGAAAGGCATAGCCCCATACCTATCATTAGGGTGATTTTAATCTCTCATTTCCAATTTTATCTGTGGAAGAGACTCTTTTTGGCTTGAAAATTCTCATGTGAAATGTTGAGCCAAAGGAGGTGTGTTTTGTCTGGGGAAAAGTTTGAAGTAATTGGTTAAGGCTGGTTTTGAATTATAGAGGGGGAGAAATTTGTCTTATACCGTTTCAAAACATAACAGTATATTGAATTATTTAAAAATGTACAGGATGATGGATTTATTTTAGTTTAACCATGTTGATATTTTTTTAATGGTTTGGATTTTCAACAAAGTGAAAGAAAGTGCTCCTTTCATGCAACCTGATGGGGAAATAAAAACAAGAGAGCAACCTTTGAGAGCACGAATGCTGCAGCTCCTCAGACATCCTGAATTGCAGTGGGATATCTTGACCCGCAGTACTTGAGAAATCTTGCAGTCTGTAAAAAGGTTTTTCTTCTTTTATTTTTTTTTTAATAGCTGAATCCAGCTTCTGTCATCTTTGTTAAGCTGTTCCATGAGCCCTAATTGCATCCAGAGGGACAAGTTTCTGCTGGGACAGGGCTGTAGATATGCAAGAACTGGTTTAAACTCTCTGACTTCATTCTCCTTCAGGAGTTGTAGAGAGGCTCCAAAAAGTCAGTGTGGGGCACTGGAGAAGGGACAAATCTGAGCAGAGGAGGAGTACTTGGCTGACTCTTGTGTGTGTGCTGTCAGCTGGGAAGATGCTAAGTTCTAGCACTCCTCTGGGTTTAAACGTTACGTAAGAACATACAGTCAAAGGGCTGGAGCGAAGGTTTACTGCAGTTACTGCAAGCCCCAGATCTTACATATTTGGGAAAAAAACCAGGCTAAAGCACTCTTCAAGTACTCTCTGTCTTGCTGTGTTGCTCTGTCTTCTTTCTCTCCTTCCCCATCAGAATGACAACCCAGGCACCGAGCTTTCATCTTTATCCATTAAAGGTTACTTCAACGAAAGAAATCCCTCTCTGGCTTTTTAACAGTTACAGCAGTTGCTTGAAAGTGAGTAGATGTTCTTTCTTTTGAACTGGCAGTTACAGGCAAGCTGTACCTTCTTGCGGTGTCCTAGCAAGAAGTTAATAAATTACAGACACTTAACCACTCTTCTTCTCATTACAAATATGTAAGAGCCTTTTCAATAAGAAAAATGTGTTCACATAATAACTTAGCCTATAGAATATTATTCCAGCAATTAATTTCTTTTTGTTGCTTTTTTACTCTTACCCTACCACAGTGGGGGCAGAGTGGTTCATCTCTTGGGTATTTAGTTACAGGGCAGATGGTTTATGTGTAGGTCGGGGTATTCCACATGCGTTTTCCTGTGTTTTTATGCGTAATTTTGAATTTTCAACCCTCTTAGTCTGGTCCTTAAAAAACACCTGAAGTGAAATCACTCTATGAGCCCCTGATCTGGTTATTTGGGTTATGTCAGGCTCTATCAGTGTCCATAAAAAATGCTCTTCCAGCTCTGCATGAGGTACTGCTTCTGTTACGCGGGAGATTTTGCATATCCTACCAGGGCTAGAAAGCACCTAGAGGAAACCCAGCGGTATTTGGGTCCAAACCTCCTCTTTCACAGCCTCAAGGTGTGATACACGTACTGGTTTATATCATAGCCACGGACCCTGCTCTGGTTCTGTTGCAAACATTTTCCCCTCCTGCTGTCCTCTATCTTTAATAGATAATGATGTGAAAGTATTTAGTTTATTGGAAAGACCTTAGCTGACATGATTCACCTCAGCAAGCAATGAATGTGCATGGTGTGTACGTATATGTGTGTATATATATATAGGTGTATATGTATATGTGTGTCACCTTTACAAAGTCTACCAGGACACTCTGTGTGCACTCCAAAGGTGGTGCTTCTGTCAAAGATGTTGATGTTTACTTTAAAAGCAAGGCAGAACTCTTTAGAACCAGCAAAAATGAGTTCTAACAAAAATAGTGCAAGTGAACAAGATGTTTCTCTCTTGAGAGGAGGTAGATGTGCCTGTGTGAGGACATGATCCCTATGGAGTCTGCCTTGCCACAGAGTATAAATAACAATAATCCCCTTCCCCCTCCAAAAAAAAACCCCAACAAACAAAACCAACTAAACTTGGGGAAAATATTAAAAAAAAAAAAAAACCGAACAAAAACCATTGGAAAATTAAAAAAATCAAGAGCTTTGTTGCTTTTCCTTTTCAAGCATCTTGTCATTAGGATGCAGTTGGTGTATGCCAGCTGCTGCCTGATGGTGTTTCCCCAGTAGCGTTTTCCTTTCTGCGTGTCTTGAAGGACAATGACAGATTCGTCCTCTACACATGTGGCTGAAGAATTTCAATTTTCCACGCAAAGGAAGTGGGGGCATGTATAGCTTCATTACATGAGCGGGAGGGGGTTGGATACAGCCGTGTTGCAAGTGTCCCCCTCCCCATCACTTTAGCATCGGTAGCTCTCTGCCCGGATTGAACCAATGGGCTATGTCAACCTTTCTTAATAGGTGTAGTTGAAGGCAGGAGACCATTGTAATTTAGGAGTTTTATTGTCCTCTGCTCCACCGTGATTATCACGTGTTTCCATGAAGTACATGAAAACATTTTGAAGCATGTAGGATGGAGGTCACCTTTGAGAGGTATCTTACAAAGTTTCTGTCCTTGAAAGCTTCTAGCTCTATTCAAGCTTTTATTATTTTTTGTAGACCATAAAGCAGCGGGAAGATGATGTATCCTTGCTACATAGCCTGCTTTGTAGTGCTTGAGGACAATTTTTGTCCCCTTGACCTTGGTGAGAGTTTGGATGAAGTTGCAGCAAAAGAATATGGCTAAAAATGTAGAATAGAGGGTGGTGTTTGTAAATCCATGATAACAAATAAATTTAAGTATCTTTTTGAGAAGTATTTCTTAAGGAGCTTGAACAGTGAAGAGGACTGGTATTTTAATAGATCATGATCATTTGTCTATGCAGAAAATTTGATTCATTTCTGCACCAAGCTTTAGTTTTGGCTTGTAAGACTTCAATGCCTTTAAAAAACACCAGTCTTGATTTAGAGGCTCTAAGATGTAATATAAATACTTTGAAATGCAGACAGCAACATTATGTTACCTAAAAAAAGTAACAGCAAAATGTAATGTCTGTGATAGTATCAGCATGTCAGATACCATAGCACCTGAAACTTCCTGGGAGGTTTTCTTACAGCCCTGTTAACTCAGACCCAGTGTGGATCAACTTTTGCACATTTTTCAAGTCAGCAGGACTACAAACAAGGACTTAGAGACTCTAAAGTAGTAAAATCGCAAAGGAGAGAGTGGAGCTGGAGAAAAGGGACTCTGAGATTTAGTTTCTTTTTCTTGGCATTATTAAACTCCCAAATGACAACGTTTCTAGTTTTCTAGCAGAAAGGAGGCCTCATGCTGTTCAGGATCTGCTGTAAAGTTCTAGTACAGATCATTCTGTATCCCAAACAATTTATCTAGTTTAGTGATGTTTTTATTTCACAGCTACAGTTTTATAGACCCTAGTCTAATAGATGGTATTTTTGGAAACCTCCCGTTTATCTAACAATAAAAGCCAGGATGGAGTATTAGCTTCCACTTAGAGTTTCCTGAATTCTCTCCCATTAAATCAATAACATTATTATTTCAAATTATTAAACTTTCTTTTGCTTTTAAGGAGAAAGGCTAAAAAGGAGAAATTAAAATACTATTTAAAACAAATACTGAGGCATAAAAAAAAGTCAGTAATTTCAACTAAGTTAAATAATCTGGGTGGGTTTTGTCACAACATTTACATCGTTATAAAATGCAGTTTTAATTGCAGGAATGCAGCTGATTTAAAACATATACTGTGAATGCTAGAAGTAAATGTGAGCAGCCCATTGTAAATTTTGGTTTATGCACATCATTGGTTTCTGCACAACTCTTACGTCTTAAATCCAAGCTGTAGGGAGGGGAACCAGGAGAGTGGAGGGAGAGAATCACATCAAAAACCCTTTTGACAAACTGACAATATCAATATACGACCTCCTGGGTTTTGATTAGACCCAGCTACCTGAAAGGAGCTTTGTGCGCAGTAACCAGTTGCAGTAGCACTTTCATTTCTGTCACAGAGGTCTAAATAAATGAATTGGCCATCTGCAATTAATTCGCATTGTACGAATAGTTTGAAGACTGAGTCGTCTGTCTTCCGAACAGAACAATCTATTTTTAGCCTTTCAAGCAAGCCTGTTTTGTATTCTTTGTAGAGTCAGCGACATTCTTTCAATTTTTCAGCTTAATTAACACAAAAGAAATTGTAATGTGAGAAGGCAGCAGAAACAAGAACCCCCTGAAAACCATAAATTTGCAAGAAAGCAGAAGATGGCAGCTTTGCAAAAGATAGCTGGCAAAAAAGAAAGCAGAAAGTTCAGAGCAGTTTGTGGGATTTTGGCTGGGTGCTTTCGAAGCTAAATTTATACATACAGTTTGTTGATTTGCAGTGAGTGCTCACAGGTCTTGCAACTGATTTTGGATTCTTTCTTCTAAAAACGAGGGCCACAGAAAAAAACATTTTCACATGAGATAATAACTGCAACAGAGGAATACTTGTGAATAAAGCAGATTTTGTAGAATTACGTACGTACCTCTGGCCTGGGTGTGGACGTTGGTGCATGCTCCTGGGATGGTTGAGGAAACACTGAAACCCCTCCAGGTGGACTTTGCGTGCTTGCAGTTGTAGGTAAATCCTTATTTCAAGCTCAGATGCATTCGTAAATACAGACTTTTTATTCCTGTCATGCCCTGATAAATGCAAAAATATCCATGCATCACAAGATGTATTTTGTGCTACATCAGTTAGAAGATTTGTAGTGATCATTTGGGAAGAGAAAAGCGCAGCTTACTGCTCAGAGGGATTTGAGCTAAAATGTGAGCTCTAGACACAAGAAAAGGAAGTGAAAAGCTGAATAAATACAGAACACAAACTGCAATCAGTGCATGGTCAGAAATAGTACTTTGAAATAACGAGATTTCTGTGCTTGCTGCAGGTGCTTTTCTGTTTAGATATATTAAATATACAGCATTAGCATTTGCTGTGTATTAATATTATGCATGTGTAACATGTAAGGTTCCCAATTAAATATCTTCCCAAGTATCCATTTGTGTGTGCTTGTTTGAAATACACAAACAGACTGAGGAACAGTCATAAACTCTCAGCCTCCCCTCTTTTAATCCAGGCAAAGAGCTTGAAAGCCTGAAGTACAACTCCAAAAAGCATTCCAGGGACGTCGGCAGCCCCGCTCAGCTGGTGGCCACAGCGGCACAGGGAGTGGGAACACGTATTCCTGCAACAACTGGTGCACCTGTAGCCTTATGAATCATGTGCACCATCAGTTAAAAATGACATGTAGATTCTAAGGTTTATAACATGGAGTACTGGGAGGTATTTAGGTGCCTAAAAATACAGCAAAGTTCTTAATGGGATTATTTTTGCAAATACTCTGTTAATTATGGCAAATAGAACCAGCTGAACATCAACCTGCACCCTTAGATACAAAAGTACCTTTTGAAATCTGGTCTCCAATTGCCTTTGACAAGTATTGCCCAACTGATTTCACCAGCCTGTTTCGAGTATTAACTTTATCAGGTTCAGTGGCAATACTCGTGTATGAAGAAGTCATATCACACGTTACAGAAAAAAAAATGTGTGGAAGAAGTTTTTTTTTTTTTAACCGGCTGAATTTAGTTCCCAGAACTTTAAGAACCTTCAAGTGTAGCAAAGTAAAGTAGAGGCTGTGACTGACTTCTGATTAAGATACAGTTCTTCAGTTTGTTGCAGATATGGGCTCCGGCAGGATGCTGCTGACTTCTCTAGCCTAACCAGTTTTGCTATACCAGAGCCTCACCTCTCAAAATAAGTGCTGGGGGAGATTCCTTTCGCTGCTGAGGTCTTGTAATACTGTAGCCTTCTTTTTTCCTTCACTGTAGAAACAGGCTCTATTTTCCATCTGTAAACGAAAAGTGCAGCTGAGCAGTTTGGGGGGGGGACGACACAGGAGGAATGTCAGTGTTCTTTACTGTGAAACAATAAGGAAGTTGTAAAGCAGCTGCAAAGCCCCTGTAAAGGATTAAGGTGTGTAATTGGCATGTGCAATCAACTAGCAACAATGCTGGAAATAAATGGGAATGGTAAGCAGTGGTGGGACAGTTGGTTTGCTTGCCTAGAACCTTGGGAAACCTGAGTAAGGTCACCTGTAAGTTTCTTTAAAAGTCATCTCACTTGGTTTAACTGCAAGGTTTCCACAGTGCCAGGTTTTTTATGCAATTCTACCTCCAGGTAGTGTGGAAGCTGCTGATCAACACTGAAAGTTGGTGATGAATATTAAGTAGTATAAAACTAATATAAAATAATCAGTTTCCATTCTTTTGAATGAATTTGCCCTGTGAATTTGCCCCCCACAATGCTAAAGGAGGTAGAGGGAAGCTAATATTTGTGTATCATCTTTTTCAGTAGCTAAAAGAAGAAGAAAGTGACAGACATTACTACTCAGTGAACTGGAATTTAATTACTAGCGTTTTAGTTGCAGAAGTTTTCCATTCTGAGTAGTATGCAGGCATGCCTTTTGTGTCCAAGGGCTGAGCATACTCACAATACTAATGCATTAGTATGCTTTGATTATTTTTTAAGAATTGTGGGTGTTCATTAAACAATTTCAGTCCATTCAAACCAAAAAGACAGATTTCTGTGGTGTCCATACTCTTAAATTTTGGGATCTTTGTTTAAGGAAAAGTAAATTTAATTCTTGAAGTATGGTTAAATACAGTAACAAAACAGGAAGTATGTCCTAAAGTATGTTTGGTTTAAATCCCATGAGAAAGTCTATTTAAGGATTCTTCTGTAAGGATGTAAATTCTGAAATACCTATTTAGTTTAGCAGTTGTAAAATATGTGAGGTAGTCAGTCATACCTTTGGCTTTTGCACTCAGCCAGGTTACTTGCCAACATAAGCAAAGACTTAAAGGCTTAATTTTTAGACATTTCAGATGGAATCCAGTGTGAACCTTTCTTTTCTTCCATAATATCCTAAATATTAAATTATTTCTGAAAGTAATCAACCAAATTTGTCACTTCTAAAGACAGCATGAAGGTGTCTTCTGCACCCAGGATATTCTCTGTTGAGTCATAAGTCAAGTCTATAGACCACTGTATTGTTAAGTAACAGTAAATATAGCACCTGGACTGTTGGCACTGAGCGCTCCAGCAAGTAGAGGGACAAAGTACTCCATGCCCTTAAGGATTCAAGAGAATTGTTTGGGTAATTGGCTGTGCACAGCCGTTTTCCATACTCTTAGCTCCGAAAATATAATCCTCGAAAGACGTGAAGAAAAGTATCCCTAAACATCTGTCATCAGCTGGAAACTAATGTTCTTGTACAGGGAGTTCTGCTGCAGGCCTCTCCTCAAAGTCAGCAGGCTCAGTAGCAGTGTGAAGGACCATGTAACAGGCAAATTGTAACTAATCTTTAGAAATTGGCTGTCCCACTTTCCAAGAGGAATGGCCAGAAGTCAAAGCTGGATAGTGTTGTTCAGCTGTCCTGTCCATTTGTATTCTTTACCCCCTTGGTCTTCTCTGTGCCTCTTCACAGGGTCTGGCGTGAATCCCTTACCTCTCTTCTTTACATGCAAGTCACACAGGAGGTTCTTGAAGAAGATTGAGAAGAGGTTTCGCTGCTTGGCATTTTGGGGGTTTGTTTAGTTTTCCTCACAGATGTTACCTTGTTATGGCATCACATGTGAACATGAAGGCAGTTGTCATGTACCATATGCATGATGAATCAAGTACTTTCGGGACGTGTTCAACATAATGTGTCCATTTGGCATAGATAGCTGCCTCATCTAGGAGTCTGGGTAAGCAGACCAGTAGTATTTGTGCATGTAGTTTGTTCTGCATGTCCACAGTGGCGTTTAGGTCAGATCATATCTGAAAAAAAAACCCTACAATTGATGGTATTGTTTGTTGAGTTGGTGCTCCTCACTGTACTGAGAGGATACTACTACTTGTTGGTCTCCATCTGTGTGAGCTGCATCAGAACGCAGATGAAGTACTCCAGCAGCCTAGCTCTCCAGCAGTCAGTAGCTCTGGTGCTTCATTGTTTTATCTGTAGCCTGTGCTGAGTCTAAGGCTCGTTCTTTGTTCCATGCTTCATACTCATCAACAGGAGCTTCTAACCATAATTTAAAGTTGTCTTCAGTGCTTTCATGCAGGAGGAAACATTCATGTTCATGAAGAGGAATCACAGAAGGGTCACTAGGTCTTTTCCTGTTCCTCCTCCTCTCCAAACTTTATGGATGCTTATTGCCAGTGTAAAACTCAAAGATACTTTTTCTATGAAAAATAAGAAGTGGGGGGCTGTGTGAGGCAAAAGCTGTGGGTCTGACTAAGCCCAGCACAAATCCCTGGGTCAGAACTTGGAGCTCAGCCTCCTGTTCTCTTATCGAGGACTTGTCTGGTCTGATAATCAAGACTGAAAGGGCCTGGCCTTTTAAAGAAGGGAGGAACCTAAGTGTTTGTGGCTTACACTGATTTGGTGGGAGTTGTGGCTGCTTGGCTGTTCTGAAGTATTTTATCCTAGCTGCCGTAGTTTCTTCATGAGGCTCCTTCATTTTACACTGGGCAGTCCCAGGAGAGCAAGACAAAATGTCCGTAATTGAGGGACCTCTGGTAAGTGATATACTAGTTGAAGGTCTACATGTTTAGGACCTTGATATTCCAAGTATGCATTTTTCAGAAGTGTAACACAGTAAGTTTTCACCTTTTAGGAAGTCGTAGACCTTTCTGCCAACAAGAAATTGCAGTTTTCTCACAATATATTGCTGTGTTGCTGCAAAGCCCATCAGACAGTAGAGGGAGCACAAGTTAACCGTCGCTTTTCCCAGTGCCGTGGGATAGGAGCGCTTATTGTATGTGAAACAGCTAGCAGAAATGGGAGAAAGAAGTAGAAGGGTGAATGCTGTGTTTCTTAGTAGTGTGCTGGAAGTGGATGAAAGGGCTGGAGGGAATAGGTTAAATGCCTGAGTATTAGGGAGTGAGGAGCTAAATATGGCACCTTAATACGGCACATGGCAAGAGGCCAGATCTGTTAGTTCATAGATCTTAAATTGCTTCCAATATTTGGGTTTCAGCAAGATTAAAAACCAGGAGGGGAGTTTTTTGTGGCTCTGGTTTTGACAGCGATGGAATCTCTGAGGAGTAATTCGATGCTGTGGCATCCAAACCCGAATTCTCATTTTGTGGGACCTTAGGATCCAAGCCGCAACTCAGCGTCTTATCTTTGGTCCATTTATACCAAACATTTGATAACTGTGCTCTACAAAGTAATTTGTGTTGGCTAGAAAATGTAGGTAGGTCTCTCTGGAAATACAATGTAAAACTCTGTTAGGTGATGTTCATATCAAGAGTAGTGTGTGAGTTTAGCTTCTAGCCCTCGTTTCAAAACCGTAGCATCCCCAAGGTACAGTTTTCTGTGTTTGTCCTGTTCACATTACACAGTACCAGAGCTAGGACAAGCTGCTGAAATAGAAGGTTTCTTAGGAATTAGATGCATAAATGACTTTGTTATAACTGAGGATATAAATGAGAGTGACATTTCTATAACAGACTTTCCAGTATAAAAGATAGAGTCTGTTGGCTATGAACACTCAGAAAGCTTTACCCTGAGAAATTACAACAATTGGTGTTAGATGTTACATTTAGAGAAAATATAGGGTGAGATGCATGAACCCATTGTTCTTTTTCATTGCCTTTTTCCAAGTGGAATGACTTGAGCTGAAGTTAACTTTTTACTACTTAAGAAGATTATGTGGTTCATAGAAAAATAATTCAAACTGCTTAATTTTTAAAGCTTTTTAATAAGAAAAC
>JAOEHX010026820.1:11316-24113 GCA_025448015.1 Bolborhynchus lineola | reverse complement strand
GTCCACCTGTCCAATACCACACACTCACTGCAGACTCAGATTACCAAGTCGACATTTCGTTGAGTCACAATATGTTTGTGTAAAATATTTGACTACACTAGGAAAAAAGCCTGAGCAGCAGCTGTTGTCACAGAGAGAAGGTAGCAGGAATAAATGACAGGCTGCTTCTTATGGGAAGTAGAAGATATGAAATGAACCTGATTGGCAGTATTTTGAAACATTCCATCTTCTGATAGACTGAGAGTTCTCACTCAAACACAGCAAATCTCACTAAGCACTCTGCAGTTAACCAGCTGTGAGAGAATTAACACTGATACATTATGTCAATGTAACCAATAAAAGAACTTTCAGGCTTCTGTTTACATACAGCACCAAAGGTATTTTCTTTCTGAAGAGGTTACTTGGAAAGGATGTCAGCACAACTTCAGCGCTAAGAGCTCTATGTTCAAGCAGAGTTTCTCTGGCCTGACCTACTGAAATAAATCATTCACAAATGCAAGCAATATTTATGGAATCCCTGTGTGATCTTAAAACAAGAGTAATTATTTTTCTGTATTTGCAAAACATAATTGCTATTTATTATAAATACTTAAATGCATCCTCCCTCTTTCTCTTTGCAGGGAAAGCCTATTATTTTCACAGCTGAAAGCAATAATTTCTAAATGAGAAAACATTTCCAAATTAGAAACTTCTGATTATTACCACCATATTTAATTGTTATTTTGTTTGGGTTTTGTTCCCCTCACCCATGAATAACAATCTACAAAGAGGATGAAATTTAAGTATGTGTAAGGACACACATTTACAGGACAGTAGCTCTTCAAAGCATTTGTAGTTTGTCCAAAAAGCACCATTAATGCAGTTCACATTTGGCACCACAAGCATGCCTAGGACAGGAAAAGCACTTATCTCCCAGCACCTGGGAGAGGAACATGAACATTTTTCAAACTCTTATCTATTGAATCACAGTGAAAAATGAAATTCACAAATCAAAGGCTAGTTTCTGCAAGAACAATCTTTCCCTTAAATATTCTTAAAGGCTGAATTCTGTTAACCAAATAGTAGTGCTGGTTTTATACAGGCTCTTCTCTGCCATTCCCAAAGTTGCTCTTAAGCAACCACCAAGCAGTAATCATGCAGTCAAAGATTACCTAGAATAAGTCAAATCTCTGTTCACAAAGCTTGTGCCTACACAGATGTAGGTGTCCTTAACTCTATTCATATCAGAGCAACTGTAAAGGATGCCTGCACTAGTCTAATTTTAGAAAGACTTGAATAACCTGGACAACAGGTATCAGAGGCAAAGGCTCGACAAATGGAAACAGGTTTGTTTGAGCACAGAAGGTCATAAAATATAGATCAGTTAGTGTCATGAGAGAAGCAGAATACGTGCATCTGTCCAGAAAATAACTGGGAGGTTACATTAACTACAGCCCTCTCCTCTGCTTGTCATTTCACTGCAATGCAGTAACTGCTTTTTCTACTGCTAGCAGGACTTTTCAGGTAACATAAAGTGTGGCTTTTCTACTAGATGTCAGGGAAGAAGACATTTCCATTTTCACCAAAGATGTTCTAGGCAAAACTTTCCAAGTGCAGCCAGCTAGAAACCCAGAATAAACTGTTACTCCTACCCTTTCTAGGAGCAATTTAAGGAAAGACTTAAAGTATTCCCCCATCAGAAAATATCATGGCAAGTTGATGAACTAAGTCTTTGTGTCTAAGTCCTAGAGAAATTCTCTTCCTCAAATGTAGCCATATTGACCATGACTAATAAAAATGCGGTAACAGAAAGTGCAGCACACAAGTTTTCCTGTCATTTCAATTTTACAAGTAACACTACCACCCACAAGTCATGCCTGGCTAACATCTGTCAGTGTTTTTATCCCTTTGACCTGACTGTCATAAGATGTTTACTGTACAAAAGTAGATATAATTTATAAGTTTACAGTAGGAAGAATAAATTCTCTGGACTAATAACTGATACAGTAATCACTTCTAAGAATGAAATTCCACAAAGTAGATTCTGAAGACACTGGCACACATTTCCAAACTACTAATTAAGCCCATGGATTTAGTTCTACAGACAAACGAGGGTGTTCCAAAGGCTTTACCACAACTACTTCTTTTCAATATCCCCAAATATTATTAAGAAAAGCCAGGCAACACTCCCTTCTGAAGTACACCCAGTTTGAAATCATACATGTGACAAGTGATCCCAAAGAAAAGGAATGCACTCATACTGGATGTCAATTCTCTCTACAGCTATGACAAGAATACATCACTGCTGGAGACATAACAGCTAGACATAGTCAATTTTTCATTGCAGCCATGAAAGCGGCATGTATTTCTGTGGATGATGCTTAACTCAACCAGGAAAACTAAGAGAAGAAACTGAAAATTAAGTTATACTGTAAAGCCTGTACTGTTGAGAAAAGTTTTACCTAGAGGTATCTCCTACAATTCTACAGAACTGCCATCTCTAAAAGAAACCAAGTAGAACCATGGTGGTGAGGCAACACTCTGGCTCTGTGTAGCTTCACAAAAACCTGCACAAAAAGAAAAATGGATAAAGAAAGAGAGGCAAGGACCAGAAATATCATAAAGGAGAGGCTCCCTCTGCTCAAGTACCAGCAGTGACTAAACTTTGACTTTAGAAGGTGAAAAGCACTCTTTGCCCTTGACTATTAGATCACAGTTACCTGTTTAAGTGTCTGTTAAAGAAAGCTTGGTTTTGTAGAGTAAAGGGACTTGGGTGGTGAGAAGTAATAGTTAAAGTAATTATGCCTACTCTGCTTTTATATTTTCTCAAAGCCTTACAACAAAGGATTACATGAAACAGCACAAAGTTGCAGATGAGGGGAAGAAAGAAAGAGGGGGGAAGGTAGATATGCACAGGAAATGAACTAAATTTCACAAAATGGAATGCAGACAAGAATAAAGTTTGGTGGTTGAAGGATCCAAAAGGACACAGCTAAGTACAGTAAGCATATGAGATTCAAGGAAGGGAAAAAACACAGGCAAGGACATGAAGGCAGATAAATGAACCTTACATTCTATTTCTCAACACCAAGACTAAATACCTGAAAGCAGGGGTGTGCTTGCCAGAGGGAATGTTTGCTGGTGAAAGACAAGAGGAAGGAAACTCAGAATGTGGAAACACTGAGTAGTTTTTACATAGCTTGTAACAGTCTTCCCTATTCTAGAATACTCTGTGCCAGTTCCAGTATGAATTCCAAACTATTTATAAGCAGATTACTAGCCAGAGGACACATGCTAACCAGGTTCGGATGAAAGCTGTGCTTTAGGATAATTACAAACAAACCTCATCTGTCCTACAACCAATTCTCTGTTGGGTTTAGGAGTGCATCAGAAGCAGCTCCATTCTCTTCATCTTCATATTCCTGAGTCCTGAAAGTGATCATCACTTCTTTTTTTCCCTTACATATTAAACAGGCTTGCCAGTGGGTACCTGGCCATACGTTTTGTAGTACAATTATAGCGGTACACTTACATATACACCAGCAAAGAAACACCTTTCAGCAGATGAATGCTGATGAACTACACCCCACTCCAAGATGTAGCCTACACAGCAGCTGACCCTCTTATCACTGAACAGGTTTGATTAAACTTTTGATAGCAATTCTGTACTTTACACTAAACCAAAAGTTCTGTACCTGCAAATAAGCTGGTAGAGGGGAAAAAAATGCATTTTCCACTTACTTATAAGCCCATGCAGAAAAATAAAGGACATGTTCTTAAGAAGAGCATGTTCCTTATTTGTAGATGAGGCACTGAGTGCTGTTAGTACTTATTACCCACTACTACCAATAGTGCCTCCTTCAGACTCCTCCTTAACGTGCAAAGGGCCCAATTCTTTAAAAAGACCACACATATGTATGTGTGCACACACACATACCCACCCACTACAAACAAATCTGCTTTCAGATGGTTTCTTCAGATCCTAATAGCATCAAAATATTAACATGCAGGAACTCCAGAATTAGGACACAAGATAGTACATAGCCAATACTGGAAAAATAAACATATGAAATTGAACAATACAGCTGAACATCTCTGGTCAGGTTTTATTACGCTGATAAAGTCCTGCTTCAGTCAATAGGTTTGTCTGTTCAAATAATATGCTGCATTTATTCAAGGTTCCACTGATGAGAAGCCATCTTTGTCAGATGAAGAAAGGGAGCAAGGGAAGCTTCATGCTCTCCTCTCCCCTTTTTAGCAGAGGAGATGCTCTTTTAACCCCTGAGAAAAACAAGATGTGATGAATTAGCACTACCCATGTTCTTAGTGCAGTCCACTAAATTACATGAAATAAAACACAGAGATACATATATAACTGAGAAGACACAGAATATTTTTACAGAGAGAGATTGCATTTAGACCCTACACCATGAATACCAGAGAAGAATCAGCTTTTACCATAGTATGACAGTTATGTGTCTCAGATAGACATGGAGACTGAACCACACAAAGCTAACTCATAGTAAATCGGAAGTACATGTGTCAAGCTCTGAATTGCTTAGCAGCTTTTCATTGGTGGGATGAGACAGTGAAGGCGAGGAGATTTTAATCACAGTTCAGGAATTGTATTTTCTGTTTTGCAGCTTCGTACACCTCCAAATTTGGATAAGGCCTCCAGTTTTCAGTAGCTACCTCCCTATTCTGAAGTCTGACCTGATGCTACCTAATGTCTATAATTTGACAGAGGAAAGGAAGGAATCACTACTAGCAACTGAATACACTTCTTAAGCTTGGCTAAGTTTTTACATTCCAGGTAGGAAATGATCGAACTTACAGATGCATGCAGGACATCCACAGAATACTAAGAAACCACTTCTTGTAATGCACAGTAAGATATCACTTAGTGTAACACACAGCGACAGTATGACTATCCTTTTCAAGATAATTCTTCATTTGAAGGCAAAACAAGAAGTACAGTATTCCCACCACAGCTTAATGATCAGTGGGGGGTGGAGAACAAAACCAAAGACACAGCTGTGCATTCTTATCTGGAGGTATGTGACTAAACCAAAATGTTAAGTGGATGCATCCTCATTTAAGTTTCGCAAGTAGAAGGCCCTGTACAGGATATGGGGCATACAGTGAGATTTCATCCAGCAACAGTGCATATATAGATACAAGATTAATCTCTCACCATATACAGCCATAGGATACTGCATCTGCTTGGGATGTACTGACGCAGTTTTGCTCTCTTTTTCAGTTTCCAAGTATCACTGTCCTCAGTGCCTGATCATTTGGCAAAGCAAATCATTCACTTCAGTTATCAATAAGTCAAGTCTTCAGAGACAGCGCAACTATCCAAATTTTTAAGCTCTTTCTGCTTCTGAACTACTAAGAAACACCACTAACCTGGAAACTTGAACTCGATGAAATAAATGCTTTCCTTCTTGAGGGTGAATGCCCTGTATTCAACCGCAACTTTTGTTCCTGGTTAAAAACAGAACTGTATTCCAAGTCTATGAAAAATGGCTTCCCTATATTTAAGAAATAGTTTACTCAGCAACCAATTTTGCATTTTTGGGCCTAATTTTAACTCTTTCAAACTTCAGTATTTAAAGAGTACATAATTCAAGGAGGAAAGCTACACTAAAAATTTTTGACAAATAAAAGGTATTCCAAAATCAACTCTGCATTCTGCATCTGTATCATAACCCTGATGTAAGCATAGACAGCCATAAAATTGTTACAGTGCAACAGTTTCTCAGTATATCATTATACTAATGTATAACACAGTATCTGCAGGGGAGAAAAAAGAAATCTTTTTTTCTTTGAGACATTTTAGCAACCCTGTCTCCAGAACTGGTTTTATGTATCCTCTTAGTTACTCTTTTCACTTAAAGACATCTACTACTAACTAGTTTGAAAGCAATGAAAATAAGATAAAAATGTTCTGTTCTTCATTAGAAGTAAAAAAGGCCTCAATTTGACTTGAAAAGACAAAAAATAATAAGATATACACTAATTTATACATTCTTTATACACACTGGTGTCATACGATCTTTGAGTTGCTTCATAATTTAAAGAAAATAATTTACATTAATAATTTAATCCTACTTTCTTGCACATTTTCAGGGATATGTTTATTTTTATGCTGCTTGGTTTTGAACTATTAGAACCCATAATGAGATCACGGAGATGCAATTAAAAGAAATGAAGAAGGCTTTGCATGGCTTAATTAAGAGTGATAATCTCAGTATTCAGTTTCATCTTAAGTCACATAGTGGTATGTAACTGAGTTCCCCCTTCTTCTGCCATTGACTAAAAGTGAATCCTTTAAAGGAAATGGGTAGCCCTAGATTTTCACAGGGACAGCTAATTCTTCACAGTCAACTTGATGTTTCACTTTGCAGGAAGAAATTCTCATTTCCTCCTCCCTCCAGCAAAGTCCTCCTAGGCAATGACACTAGGCATCCAAAAATACTACTGTTTCCCCTCTTCCACTCCCAAAACACTATCTGACACATTTGATGATAAGCCACTTGCTCACAAGCTTTCCATTTGAGCTTTCAGCGTCCATCACCCCAGGGTTGGAGACTGGGGAACAGCCAAGTGGGGAACAGCTTTTAGTGTCCACAGCTATGAAGTTTTACTGGTCAGATGACCACATGAGCTTAAAGCTGACTAATTTACCTTCTTGAATAAAGCTGCAATGTACAGGTAGAGAGAGATCAGAGGCTAAATAACACAGCAAGGCAGAATACTGGTAACTAAAGGAAAGCATCTCATGCCTATCTCTATGCCCTCAAGCAGCTTATTATAAGCCTAGCTACTGGAAGACAATTATCTAAAGAAATAATTACAAGGATAAATCTTGCTTAGTTTTAGAGTCCTCATAACAGATGGACAAAGAACCAGAATTAAATATGCTCAGATAATTATCAAAAATATTTCATATTCTCTCTCAGAAAACTTCATGTTTTCTGAACTAGCTTCTGTTCCCAGAACTCTAAAAGCAGGCATCCACATTCTGCTTGAAACAGTACTATTGCTGATGCTTAAATTCTCTTGTTAAATCTCTCCCATTTTATAGCTAATCACATTTTTATAGCAGGCATGAAACACTCTACAAGGCCCTTGCTGAGCTGTTCCTGTAAATCAAAACCTTATTTCATCGTTCTGCTTGCTGGCAGTGGAGCGAGGTTACTTTTACCATTTATGGTTGTAAAACCCATCCAGCTTTTTTCCCCCCTTCAGTTGCTGCCTTTTTTTCCACTATTTTTTCCGTCTCCATCTTGCTCCAAGAAAGATATTCCAAGTTCAGCTAAACAACTTCAGAACTCATCTTAAAGCTTTTTCTTGCCTTCCAGTACACTTACAACCTCATGAAAACATCTAACACAAGTGAAATATTAATACAGCCATTTAAATCAAGGCCCTCCTTCCCACCTTAAGTCACATGAACAAACAAAAGCCACACAAGAACAGCAGGATCTCAAAAGTTCTTTACACTAAGTTATCACTATGTGGCACATACATATTCCAGTTCATAAAATAAGACCCAGATCACACCTGAGGTGCTTGCAGTCGCAATTTAATACCCTGTTACAAAAACTCAGTCCAACACATGAGCAATAAGAAAGCAAAACAGTTAGATGTTATTATTATACCACCTATAAGCAGCTACCGTGTTCTGGAACAAAGCAAGCTTAAAAATGAGGTGGGGGAGGAAACCCAGTTTTAGATACACTGTCCAATTGCATGCACCCTCCTGGTACACAGGGCATTAACCTGAAACAGCCTCTTTTTAAAATGACCACAGACAAACACCAGAATGAGTTTTTGCCAGGTCTGGTTCTGCTCTTCGCATCTCCAGTTTGGAGTCAGAACATCATGTTACAGAAGAAAAGACCAAAAGAGAAGACCTCTGCCTTTCCACAAGCCTGAGCAGGGCACATATCAACACAGGTTTTTAAAGAAGCTTCTATGTTGCATGGGGAAACCACAATGTACACTGTAAACTTCTGAATTTTCAGCTAGAAAGGACTACTGCCCACACTGTATACAGGAACAATCAGCACATAAATGATTACTGGGGCATTATTCCAGGAGAACTCATGTCCAGTTACAAAAGTAAAGCAATTTTGCTGCTTAGGAATTAGGTTTAAGTGCTCTAGTGCTTTTTCCAATTGACTTGAAAGCTACACTGCCTCACAGAGATATGGATGGATTGTATGGACTAAATCAAATTATCTGAACATCAAGAACAGTCTATTTGGCCTAAAATTGCTCTCTAAAAATGTCAGCCTATTGTTTAAAATCTAATGTTCAAAAGAAATTTAAGCACCGCTCACACTTCTATTTAATACCTACACTCATCTCAGCATGGGATTTGCTGAAATTTGGAAATCAGCACTGGAAAGTTAGTGACCTTTAAACTCAACTTCTGCTGAATCTTACAGGTGAAATGAATAAGCTAGAGAGATTGTGATGTACGCATGGATAGAAAAAAAGCTTGTTAAGGAAACTATTCTCCTATTAAGTGGGTGGCTCAAGGTAACAAACTGATTTGTGAACCCACATTGCTCTAGTCTTTTGCCTCAGCAGAAATCTGCAAGCAATCAGTAGAAATGATGCAACTACCTGCTTATCAAGTGGGTTTGGTTCTTCTGATTTCTGGAAGCATGCCCTAAGTAATGTGGCTCACTCAGAAGATGTTTGATTTTGTGTATAATTTATTGTACAGACTCTAAGCAGATGTGAGCATAACTAACGGCTGTTACAATTTTCCACCTGGAAAAGCACAGTGACTGTACTGATTAATGGCTCCATGACGATTACATCATAACTTGACTTCACCTCTTATAGTTGAGCATATTTCCTGAACAATGGAACAGAGAGTGATCAAAGGAAACCAATTTTCAAAGTCATAAGTTCTTGACACGTAGACCACCTGCATGAAGTCCTCAAAATATCCTTGCGACCTGAACTCTTGGGTGCAGGATGAGGGAACTGAAGTGTCTAAAGTAAGGACTGTATAGTGGGCTTTAAGGGAGTGATTGCACAATGGGAGGCAGAGGAGTCACACAAAATCCTGCTCTGTCTATGGAAGCTGTCACTCACTCCCTGAGCTCAGCAGGACAAGATACCAAGGGATAGAGGCTTTCTTTCACCCAGAGCAGAAGTCCCTGAGGAAGAGCTGCAAAAAACAAAGACTATGAAGATATCTCCATGCTTGCATTCTCTTTTTCATTACCATCTTGCATAACTCACAGTACTGCTAAAAACGACTAAAGCAACTACAACAACCTTGTGTTCACTGGCTATCCATCAAGTCCTCACGCTTGCTAAATTTACCTTCCTGCCAGGAAGAGTATGTAGGAGAACATCCACTGAAGCACAAGAAATTTAAGAAATGAGGTTGTGTGGAAAGAGTTCCTTGCACTTCCTGGTAGAAAACTTCAAGCCAGCCATCTTCCCTCATGCTTAGCATAATTACCTACAGATGAATGCCTTTGAGAGCTCATCAACAAAGAGGGAGAAATAACTTGCTATAACCTTTCAGCTCCACAGGCCTCCTATCCCGATAGCAAACCAAATCAAACATGGGTTGTTTGTTCGTCAAAAGCAGAGGCCTGATTACAATCTCACAGTAAAATGAATAAATATGTGGAATAACACTATAAATCAATGGAGCCACCCTTGATTTGCACACAAAATCTGGTTCACTGTATTCTAAATTGTTAAAACTGTGGCTAGCATCACACTGTAGCACAGTAGCTGAAAGATTTGAAGAAAACTCTACTTAGATGTGTTTTTCTGAGCAAGAAGAGCAGGTTAGATTCAAATCCTACTGTCAACATAGCAAGGGTCAACATGAATATTTTCTTCTCTTATGTAATGAATTGTCAGATCTCAGCTGCAGTACTGTCCTGTTATCTCCTGGGAGGAAGGATTAATTGGTTAATAAAGTTCTTTCCAAATAAAGCTTTCAAAAGTAGAAACATCTGCTATGTTCATTAGTCAGTATTTGGCCTGAGTTCAGTAGTAAGGCAAATGACAAACCAATTGCCTTTCTCTTACCTAAAGAGGTTACAGTAAAAGGGATCCTAAGTTTATGGAAATCAGACCTAACTGGAAGGAAGAACAAATTCACACAGACTAACCTCTGATGGTCATAGGAACTCATATGAACTACAGTAGACACAGAGGTTCAGGTAGCCAAAAAAAAAAAAAAAAAAAAAATTAAAAAAAAATGTAGCATTTTAGAAATGCAAGAATATTATAAAAGTACATTAAGAGTTAGTTCAAATATATAAGCCTCTAACCTTCTGGGTTATAGGCTCATATATGAAATCTGGGAAGAGGCAGAAACTAGGCAACATGAATTGGTCTGAAGCAAAACTGGGACCTGAATCTAGATGCCAGGAGTATGGGATTAACTCTCCCATTCAGCTGCCTCTATGCAGCTGGACTGATCAATATTGGAATCATCCATTTATTTCTTTTTTGCATTTAAAAATACTAGGAAAGTTGTAAAGTCAAGCACTCTCTAGTTGGAAAGTAAACATCAGAGCCTGATCAGGCTTTCTTCTTTTCTGCTGTGTGGAACTATACTATACAGTAGTCATTTACAAGACAAATACTGGCTTTTCACTCTTCATTCAATAGAGAAGTGCACATGTGATATGCACAAGGCACACTGCCTGAAGAACTGAGTGGTGAGATTATTAATGGCCTGGCTTATTCACAGCTAAATCCACAATAGGAGTTTTCTATTGTTATGATCAGCATCCCAATACCAGAAGTCTAGATATGCCCCCCAAAAAAAGTCCTTAAAACTATAGGCCAACATTCTGCATACATGGAATGTGGTTTCACATATTCTTGCAAGCAAGGTAAAACTTGAAAGTTAAAATGTAGGACACGTGACTATGCCGAAATGACTTAACTGTTAGACAGTTCATCACTGCAACTGTGTGAACTCTTCAACAAATGAAAAGTGTTACATGAAACCCACCCCAAAGCTTTCTTGATATATCTGCAGTGGGGTGACCCTGGTTGCCAGGTGCTCACCCATGCTGCTCTGTCACTTCCCTCCTCAGCTGGACAAGGGAGCTGATGGGTCAAAATAAGCTGTGGCTGCTATTTGAACTTATGTAGTATACCACTTTTAAGTTTCTATAAAAAGTCCACCCTAAAGTAAAATCTTACATTGCCCTCTTTCTTTGGAACCTGCTTGTTTCAATGACTGTTCATCCCCTTTTGTCCACTGCACAGACCTCTGCTATTCAAGCAAACAGACAATTAAAATACAGCACTTGTCATATATCATAGTGGAGGGCAGACGACTGGAATGAGAGGTGGCCAATGGGTTTCACAGGCATTTACAAAGAGAAGACACCAAGTAGCCATCTACTTTGGAGGTTTCCTGTCTTGTCCCACACTCCTCCTGACCATGCAAGGACTCTTACTACTTAGACTTTTATTCTTATATTCCTTCCCCCTTCAGGTAGCTGTCCATCTTCCTTTTCACAGGTGGCTGTAAAACAAACACTTCCTCATCCAGTATCTGACCTTTGGGTTTGGAGACTTGGGGAGTTAATGCGGGGAATGTAGGATTTTGGGGCTTTGTTCTTCACAGGTTGTTCGCCCTTACTTATTTTCTTTCTCCACTTTCTCAGTCCAAACCACAGCATTTGAGCAAGCAGTAGAGGGATGACACTGGGGAATTAGGGAGCAGTTTCTCCATCAGCTTCAGTACCCCTGCATATGATCCTAGGTCATGTTCTTAGTGACATCGAAGGTTTTAAAGGCTGAGCTCTAATAAATCTCATGAAACACACACAAACTGAATGTTCCATAATTTGGATCAGACACCCCAAGGATACATGCTTCTGACAAACATTACCCTAATTCAAGCCAAGGACTCTGTATTCCACAGCTAGAGAAATAAACAGTAAAACTCCAATAAACGTCACAGTATGATTACAAGGTGTTTTCCCCAATTAACCTTCACAGAAATAGTTGATAAGCTGCAATGAAAAAGGTGAAGAAAAAAAAAAAAAAAAAAGAAAAGAGAAGTTAAAGATCAACAACACATACCACAGACAAACACCAAGTGATGTAATTTAACTTCTGTCATGCTTATATGTAAGTGTTGTGCAGTTTATCTTGATGATTGAACAGCTTCGACACACATTAAGTGCTGCTTCAAATGGTAAGAAACTTATCTGTTCCTCTTAATAGGTCTAAAATTATTTGCAAAAATGAATTATACTTTATCCTGTTAAAAGATCACCCCATTTTATTTTAACAGCATCACATGGTTTGCACCTGAAATATTTCAAAAAACACTTAATGCTTGCCATAAGAAAATGAAGTTTAACTTAACCTTTTTACTTTTTTCATGTCAAACTTCCTCTTGATTTCTATCAGGCCTTGCAGTTTCAAAATTTAACAACAGAGTATACTTTTTCAAGCAGTAATCTCACAGAAGTTGTTAAACATTTCTCTACGCTGAAACATTAGAGAATGTCTCATGTTTTTTATTATCTACTTTTCTCCTCAAAGTAAGCTTGTTCCATTTACCTTAATGCATTCTACATATTTACTACTCATTCTCTGCAGTGATGACCAATTTCAATTTCAGAAAAGAATTTTCAGGAAAAAAAAAAAAAACAAACAAAAAAATCCACCCTGTACAAAACTACTAAACATTAAAAAAAAAAAAAAAATAAAGAAAGAAAAAAAAAAAAAAACCCACAAAGAAATAAAAAGGAGCCCAACGACACTAGGGCGGGAAGAAGAAACTATTTTTA
>JAOEHX010026820.1:0-11306 GCA_025448015.1 Bolborhynchus lineola | reverse complement strand
AAGGAAGGAAGGAAGGAAGGAAGGAAGGAAGGAAGGAAGAAATCAATAAAGCAAAAAAAAAACAAATAAAGAAAAAAAAAAAAAAAAGCCAGGATAATTATACAGGAATCTATAGGCAACCTCCTGATGTCCCTTCCAAAATCAGTTATCCTCTCATCCTAATGTTTAAGGATTGACTTTGATGTAAGAGAGAAAGAAATTCTGACATGTAACTTCCAGAATTAGGAAGTAAACTCCTCTATCAAACTTCATAGTGAAGTCTGTCTCCTGACACATACATACACGTTTTAGTCAGAGCTGACAAGCATTGATACAGCAACTAAGCACATTTTATTACCTGGAATGGAGATTGTAACAGGGTACCTCCTGACCTTTATGTCTATATAAAACAGCGATCCATTTTATTTACAGGTATTTGTTCTAGCAAAATGATTTATTTATTTACTATTCATCATGCTTTCAATAAATTTCCTAAATGTGTTTTCATATACTTCACTTTTGCCCAGAAAAATGTCTAAGTTCTGTTTTATCTCACATGTTCCTATGACAAGAGGCCAAATAATTTTTATCTCCATGTGCCCTTCTGCTAGATTTTATTATAGTTTAAACACCTATAAAAGTTGATTCAACAGCAGAACAGGTAGATCAGAAATACTGAAGGTTCCTGGAGGCCTTTTACAAAACTTCTTGGCCATTTCCATAAGAACTGCCTTGGCAGTTACCTTGTCAGCAATGCTCCTCCAGCCTGTGAGGCAATTCAAATCGCTGTTTTCTTTAGGCTAGTATTCTCTAAATGGAAACCCCAGAATTTTATACTGAAGTTGTGTAGTGGTTTAAGCCATAAATCACGCAGTTTGTTCACTCACTCCCCCTTCTTTCTTCCCCCCCCACTCCCGGGGGGGGGAGGGAATGAGGAGAAGAATCAAAAAAATGTAACCCCCACAGGTTGAGATAAGAACAGTTTAGTAACTAAGGTATAACACAAACCACTACTGCTACCACCAATAATAATAATGATAAGGGAAATGCAAGCGAAGAGGATGCAACTGCTCACTACCCTCCGACTGAGCCTTGAACTGAACTCTTGTGGGTTCCTGCCCCCAGTTTTTTTCCATCCTGGGCATGATGTGCTGTGGTATGGAATACCTCTTTGGTCAGTTTGGGTCAAGGTGTCCTGTTTCTACTTCCTCCAGGCTTCCCCTCCTCCCTGGCAGAGCATGAGACTCAGAAAGTCCTTGATCAAACCAAACATTCTAAGCCATAACTATAAACATTGGTGTTATCAGTGCTGTTCCCAGGCTGAAAGTCAAAAACACAGCACTGAACCAGCTACTAAGAAGGACAAAAATGACTGCTACTGCTGAACACAGAACAAGTTGGAGGGATGCTACCTTTCACATAGGCAGGCAGAGTCTGTCCACAGTGTGAATGCACTTAGTTCATAAATGACAATCCAATTCCAATTTACAGGTTGAAACCAGCACTATCATAAGGAAAAAGTTCATTTGTGAGCAAATCCTACATGAGAGCAGATAAGGGGTAGAAGCTGCAAAAGGTCAGCAATAGTCCCTTTCCATCTTGAGTTCTTCAATTTCACAGCAGTGTTAGCTGTTATTTAGCATGAACCCCATAGATAGAGGTCAATATTTCTTCCCTTTACATGTCCACATAGACACTAGAACTTACCATGGCCTATCAGTGTACATAGTAAAATTTGATAAAATATTAAAATCTAATTCTCTCATCCATAGCAAGTGTGGACAAGGTGTTAAGTCTTTCTCCTGTGCAGTAATGATTTCCTGTGTTCAAAGACAAACTTATTTCATCTTCCCTTTTCAACTTCATATTGGGCTAAGCAAATACTGATCTTTTAGAGACCTCCATTACATTTCAGGTTTTCTGGATTTCTGGTCATTCTTTTTTTCCCCTCAAACATACTTGAAACATTGCACTTCTAATAAAATACACGCACAAACGCTCAGATCAACTACCAAGACGCTTCTTAAAAGTAAACACTCAAAGTACTTAGGATTCTATCTAGAGAGAAGCTTGTATATTCTATTTCAGTGTGCTGCAGGCTGAAAGGAGGCATTTGAAATGCCAATGTAAAAGAAGTCAGAAAACTTCATTTACATTAGCTTGCTTTCCTAAGACCTTGTACTACTTGTTGCCACCTATATTTATAGTAACAGTTTTTCCTTTAAATAGCTCCAGCTTCCATGGTGTCAAACAGTATGGCTGGCCTAGTTCAGTCCCTTCTTCCTTACCAAAATGACTGAAATCCCACCTAAATGCTGCAGGACACATATTTCATTCGTTACAAAGGAGCTTGCCTCTTGCAACACCCGACGGACCACATATCTCTGAGAACGGAAATACCTTTAAAAAGTCCCATGGTGTCAGAAAGTGCAGCACCAGAGGAACTAAGCTATTTCACTCAAGTTTGTTTTGGCAGATTTTCAACTCTCTAGTCTATCCTTGCCTTGTTTTCACACACAAGACTTGGAACAATTCCATTTATCAAGTCTACCTAGATGGAGCAGTAAGTTAGCTTCTAAAATAAGACAGGGGGAAAAAGAGGGGGAAAAATGCAGTTTGATACTGTTAACAATTTTCTCACTACAATTTTATGTATGCAGAACAAATGTGGAAGGTAGATGAGGAAAAAAAACACACTCAAAAGACTACTTTTCAAGCCATGTTACTTGACATAGGATGATGTTAGCTAAATACAAAAACCTATTTTTGTGAAAATTCATCATGTAAAGTTCATACCCCTGAATCATTTTCAGTTAAGCTAGAAAACAAATATGCTTATTTTCTATAGTTTAAGCAGTTTTCTGCAACTGTCTAAAACAGATACTTGGTAGCATTTTTGTAAGACTGAAGCGCTTCCATTCATTTTCATTTTCATATACTAACAAAATGGCTATAAATATTTGTGTACTATATATAAATACATACCACATAACCAGCATACATCCACTAAAGGGAATAGGAAAAAATTAATCTGTGTTTCAAGCAAAAGCTACAATGATTAAAAAGCTATGCTTTATTTTACACCATCTTTCAAGGCAATCTTTCTTACAATACCAATGCTTGCTTTACTTGCTTGAGATATTACCAGGAAGAAATAACCAAATATGCATGCTTGGGTATCTATTTGTACCATAAGAGCTTTTCAATTGCAGGAGAACTTTTTTTAACATCTTAGAGAAAAAAAATTAATATTAAATGCCTAACCACTGCAATTCATTTAACTTGGGGGGAAAAAAAAAATAGTCAAAGCAAAATCCTTATTCTACTTTAGAATTTAACTTTGATGAAATTCAGCTTCTATTTTATCCTCTGACATTTCAGTAAACCACAATCACATTATGATCTTTTCTAATTAAGTTAATGGATTATGAAAAATAACCTACCTAATATTACACAGTTCCTTTCTCATAGGGCTTTCATTTGACTTCTACAGAGCAGTTGAGTTTGTAGAAGTTGCTCTTATCTACAACACTCATATCTACAACATGGCAAGAGCAAGAATACAAAAGCAATGAAAAAGAATGACCATTGGCATGACATTTTTCATCTTAAAAGTTTTCTCCCTTAGTGAATATATCTTGCAATAATTTTAATAGTGTAGTTTACAGACCTTTAAGGAAGAAACTGTATTCTTATGATCATGCAATTCCCAAAGCAATTTTGTAGAATCTGTTAAGCATTTTCAAGTACAACTACAAAATATGTGGCACCTTTCCTACTCTATTTTCAGCTTCGCTCCACAGCTAACCAGCAAGTAAAGCATATGCTCTATGTCAGCCTTTTGCTCCAAGCTTTTGATACATCATACAATTTAAGTCAAAGCCTTAACTTGATTCAGTCATCAAGTACCAAACTGACTGATACTTAATACCTGTTCGCACAAACTAGAAATAAGTTAATTACATTTAGGACAAAGTATAGTTAAATGAGTCACTAAGATTATAACTTAACATTCATCATTTAAACATGAACACTTCCACGTTTTTACATCTTGTTAGAGTTTGATTTTGATGGCAGATAGCTGCCCTGCTTCATTCGTGGGCGAGGAAATGGTCTGAAATGATAAATGGCAGCTTCAATGGACATGTTCCAAGATATGCAAGTTCCTTGATTCTCCCCAGAACAGCTCCTTTTTCAGCAGACATCTCATTACATCAGATGTTTCTGACAGTTCAGAACTTATACTATCAATGATTAAAAAAAGGAAGCCTATTGTCAGCAAGCTTAAGTTCACAATTGGACTCTACTCCATGGAAAAATTGAGGACTGCAGATCAACAAGTTGATATCCACAATACATTACTTCAACTCTGCTAGCCATGCTGGCAAGCAGTCCATCCTTGTACAGTCATCAAGAAGCGCAGACAATAATTCTTATACTTTCCCTTCCAGGTCTACGCTATGTGCTTGATTAATTACATCCAACTTTCACCAGTAACTTAAATAGACATATTTAGCAGGGATGCCATAGAAAATTGTTTGCCTATCAGTAGAAATTAATCACACAAGACCTGTACAAAGATTAAACTTAAAAAAGATGGGGCAGATAATTTGCAGCAGGACAAGACACAGGTAACTTCCCACCACAGGAGCTCTTCTAGGAAAGCTTTACTGTTCTCTGCAAGTCTCATCGTGAGCAACAGAGAGTAGTAAAGTCTCAGTAACGCATAATATTGCAAGACTGCAAGCAGATGCTTTCCTCCATATTAACAGGATAAACAGGACACATTTTCAGTCCTTGAACTCATCTACTACAGGTGTGTTCATTTTCAAAGTTTTTCCCCAAGACCAACTCAAGATTAAGCTACTCAGATACAGATTTGCTTCTCAAAACAATTTAAACAGACATTTAAATTATGTAAGACAACAGTTTAACTGCTCCTAGTAATCTAATGAGCTTCAAAGCAAGCAGCAGGTAGAACATGGTAATCACTGATGACATCTTATATTAGGTTTACAATCCTGAAGCCCTTTCAATCTTATGGAAAAACAGGCAAGGTTTTTATTTCATTTTTCCTACGCACAATATTTGTTGAAGAAGGCAACCAAGCCTCTTTTTCTACTTGTGGAAGTATATTAATAACTTTATGATTGCCATTACTTATTGAAACACTTTTTCTGAATAACTATAAAATATGGGATAACATTTCAGGGAAGATTATCAAAATCCAAAAACTGTAACTTGAGGGGAAAAAACCAAAAAAAAACCCCAAAAAAACAAACTGGGAAAAAAAAAAAAAAAAAGAAAAAAAAAAAAAAGAAAAAAGAAAAAAAGGAAAGAAACAGAAAAAAAAATCTGGATGAAATAGGATTCAGGTTTACTTTGCAATTGCACAAGCTTCTGCCATGCAATTTATTTAATTTTCATCTCCTGCAGGCAGTACTCGCATCCAATTTTTCCACATAAAAATAGACTAGGTATAGCCATTAGGTGTTTCAAGAAAGCTATCAGCTTCTACTTCATGCCTCTGCCTCTCATGCCAGCTGTGAAAGAGATGTCAGAAGACAAGGATTTCTCCTGCTAAGCAGCCCAAAGCCATCATTAAGGAGGAAAGCAGCATTACAACAAAACTAAGCACTATCCCAAAAACAGTCCTCTCACCCATGAACAACAAAAAGGAGGTATTCAACCTAATCTTATACCATGTTCAAAAGTGAAGACTCCAGAGTTGTGTGCAGTGTCAGCTGAGATGTTTGGACTGCAGTGTCAGCTGAGATGTTTGGACTACATTACATGAAGCAAACTCACAGATTTGAGGGCCAGAGAAACTGGTGACTCATTTGCCTTTAATCTTGTGCATGCAAACTGCCAAGAATGGTCTATGGTTCCATAGTTAACCATAGTTTTGCAAAATCATTTGTCTAGCAATCGTTAAAAAAACCTAAAGATCTTCATGCTAAGCAACTCCAGCCCCAGACAAGCAATGCAACAGAAAGGGGTTATGCATACCAGTGGCTTCTGACTCTCACACAATCAGTGTCCCTCTCACCTTCAACTCGTAAACCTCAGTGCAGCCATACTTTAATACATCCTTAGAGAGAACCAATTTAATTTTTATTTCCTTCTGTATTTGCTTTGGGGGTATGCAGCTTGAGCAATTCTCTATATATAGAATATGTATATAACTTTATATATATATATATTTATAAATAAAACTTTAATTTGGCAGCAAGCAGCTTCCAGTGTGATGTACATCGCTTCAGCCTGGCCAGCACATTCAGGAAAACAAAAAGCTGGCGATGGGGAAAGCTTCATCTCACATTCAGAAAATGGAATACTGGTGTAGGAATAAGGAATAGCAAGACATCTCTAGGAGCTGAACTTCAGAGGGGTGGGTCTGATACCACCCAGGCATCTGGGGGAACACTGTGCCCAGCAAAACAATCATTGATCGTGACAAGAGAAGGAAGTGCCAGGCATCCAGGTCTTCAAACCCATGGCCTTTCTATCACCAAACAGGTTTCTAGGATATTGGTTACTGGTATCTTCCAAAGCTTTCCAGAGCAATGGTAAAACCAGGACCATGAAAAGAGATATTGTTGCCACAAAAGAGCACATAGAAATAAAAGGATTTTGCTGTTTTAAATGTTTGAGCACCATGCTAGAAAGAAAATATTAAGTATTTTCTATAAGATCTTCCAGTGAAAGAAGTAGAAATTAAATTCTGAACTATACCATTTCCAATGTAAACTTCAGTTAAACATTACAAATTTTAGTCTCAACTTTTATTCCATCAGGTGCCCTTCATGAAAAGTTAAAAGCATGTGTAATTGTAATATGCCATTCTGTGTATATAGTATTTTATTTTATGTAATCATAAAACAACGATTCTGTGTTTATAATACTGAACTGGTAATGTTCTATGTACAATAGAAAGCAGATTCTACTGCATTCCAACTAAACACAAGGACTTTCTTTTTAGCTCACTCATGCCATTCTTCGTAGCTGAAATGCATTTGCTCAGCTGAGTTCGGTGGTACATACCTACAATCATAAGCTCCAACCAGTGCATGAGGAGGGCCATTACTGCCCAAAACAAAACAATCCAACCATCCTGACACAGACCTTGTTTCAAGCTTTCTTCAGTGAGTACAAACTCAAAATTATCTAACATCACAAGCTGTTTTATTAGCCTTCTAGAATTTGCAAGGTTCCTTTTATTATTTCTCTAAATTTGTTTATCAAGATTATGTTATTGCTTCCACCAGAAGCTTTTAGTAAAGGGACGCAAGCACTGGAATGCAATGGCCTACCTCTGCCAAAAGGTCCGTTATCCCTGCTTAATCATGTGTTACCCCTACATATGAAACCTAACTCTACCTTCTTAGCATTATACAGCATAGAAGATTAATTTTCAACTGAAGATTTACCATTTCAAACCAGTTTACATTTCCTATACAATATTTCACTCAGGCCCAAGACAGGACGTGCAGAAGTTCAAACACTAAAACCATGCATTTCAACATCTACATATAAACTATTTGTTTTTTTTTCTTTTAAACCTGTGCCATCAGGTGACTCATGATTTGAATGCTTCTACCTGAAGACTATCATGCTCTAGATATGTCATACAATGGCATTTACAAGGTGGTGCAACACAGTTAAACACCTGATTTTCCCTGGCCTTGTTCTGTCAGCCTACAACTCTTTCCTCAAGGAAAAAGAGAAAATGCTGATTTTTCTACTACTTCCAGATGTTAAATGACAATGGCTGACCAGTATATACCTAGAGCTTCAAAATCTTCAGCTAATCCTTACATCCGCATTAAGATGAATCATTCTAAATGAATCTGACTTGGTGAGTAAGGGCACCATCTCACACTTTCAGAGTTCTGTATAGGATGCCTTGACAAACTGGAGACAGGGGTAGTCTTCATTTGGATCAAATCAACACAGATATGATGTACGAATGAAGAAATTAAGCTAGTATGTCAACAAAACAACACAGGAGCATAAAAAATTCCAAACCCTGTAGAAGATTAATTCTGGGCTGAATAAGTCATTAATGGACCACAAGAAGAGTGTCCACAAAACTAGGTCAGAATTGAAATGAAGATTACTGTCCAAGGAAAAACAAATTCTGTCAGTTGATACTCAAACAACATTAGTAATAAAGCACACTCAAAATCAGAACAAATTGATGTTACTGGTTTAACTTTCAAGAAACAACCAAGGCAACAAAACTTTTCTAGCTTTTCTAATAAGTAAACACACGCACCACAAACTACTGCAATACAGTGTGTAAAGAGGTAAGGACTAGAGACACGTTTCAGTTGAGTGTCCTCCCATGTCAAGTTTCTTGAAGATTCCAATGCATGCACAGACAAGAAGAGTTAAAGCTCATCCAATCTTGAATTTAGTTTCCTGAACACAAGCAGATGAATGCAAACACAAATAAATTAACCACCTTCTCCACCCCTGGCACACAAGCAGCACCTTAGCACCTAAAATACACACATTTTTCTTGCTATAGAGAAATGTGTCAGGCCATAAATGGAGACCAGAATGGGTGACAGCCAGGCATTTCGCACCAATGATGACCTTGGTCCTAAGGTTAGAAGGAGCTGACAAATATACCTCAGATTTCTGCCCAAGTTTCAACTATTTTCTTCCCATAGAGGCTTTGTGCAATGGTATTACTAGCTCTAGGGACGTTATTTTTCTATATCCCTCTAACAAAAGAATAACTTCTTGATGAGTTATTCCAGTCCAACAACAACTAGATGTATTTTTTAATCTGCCAGAGCCCTATTCCAGTGAAAATTAGTTCATTCAAGGATAGCTCAAGCAGTCAAATACTTTGTTTTTAATGAAACTTCTTGATGGGATTTATCTGCAAGGTCCCACAACCTCCTCAAAAGTTGACTAAACTCTTTCAAAGCTTTAAAGAAATATGGCCTCATTTAAAACTTGTTAGTAGTAAGTGGCACTTACTTTTGGATTTTGACAAGAGTAAAAGCATAATTTAATCCAGGACAATAAGAAATATTTTGGGACTGATACTTGAACTATTTTTTAGAATTCCAGCCACAACCCCAAGATAAACATCAACAAGTTTCACACTGAGTTCGAGTTATCTTTTGGATTAAGGAAGCCTATCTGGTTACCGGTGTAACACAATACATCGATTTTCCTTGCAGCCACCATATTTCCAGAGGTTCGCTGTTCAACAACCTTGGCTGTTAACTAAATCATCCCCTACAAAATGCTTGTTTCTTTTGCCTGGTCTGGCTGACCACTGAGACAAAAAGATACAAAGTTCTATAAAGGGGCTCAAAGGAAACACTTCATCCTTTCAGCAGTATCTGAGCCTGCTGTTTATAAGCATAACATATGACATCAAACAATAAACGGTAGGATACAAAGGTTTGGTTGCTCGTACTTCTAACCACATTCTCATTTTTTTTTATTACTTCGCAGACATTACAATCTATTTTGCAGTGTCTTCCACCTACTTATCCTCCTTGCAGTTCCCAACTGCATTCCTGGTCATTCCCCCTCCCTCAAACTGGCTGATCTATTAGTTACTGTTTAGTTTCATTATTCTTCTCTTACATAGTGCAGACTATTACGTATTTCAACATGATTGCTCTAATTTAGAACCCACAAGGGTTAAACAGCAAGAAATTTGTGGTATGTTGTCCTTCTATGCCCATCTAATTTCCAAGATACATGAGAAAAGACTTTTCTCTCAGACGGAGATCATTTAAGGAGTTGCTCTAATCATTTATGTTCAAATTTCTAAGAAATTAGGAGATGCAAAATTTAAGCAGCATAGAACCACTTAAAGTTCTGAGTCAAAACATCAATGAAATGTAATAATATGCTAATAATTTGAATATTTATCACGGAATTGTGCTTTTCCTTTAGGCCTCTACCCATGACATCAGTTCTGAGCCTTTTACAGTTTGCATCAGCATCTGTGTGCTGACTAATTAAAAATGGACATCTGTGAATAACCATGACAAATAGTTTCTTACGATAGAATCCCATGTTCAGTTTTGAAGCCTCCCGGTCTTCTTCTTGAGCAATATTTTACAACGAGCAAACAAAAAACATATGTCATCATAGTAACACAGGAAATATTAGGCGGGGGTGCTTCCTATATATTTTGGGTTAATTTCTTTTTTTTTTTTTTTTTTTGCCATTTAAAAATGCACATCCTAAAAAAATATCATTTAAAAATTAGAAATGTATGAAAGTGTTAACATATCAAGCTGAGAAGAGACCAGTTCTCCCTCATCCCAAAGAGTTATTTAATATGATTGGTAAAATCTGAACCCAGTGACTGAATGGTAGCACTGTTATTTTGATTCAGATATGATTTCATTGGAGTTGATGTTTTTGGCATAGTCCAGCAAAATATTCAAATTTCATTAAATGCTAAGTCTGTCTTCCTTAATTAAACACTGACAGAAGCATTACTAAATATTGAACGACAGAACAAGATTCATCATTCATCCGATGTCATATCAGCAGAAAGAAAAACAAGTGTTCATCAAGAACTTTTTCCCCAAAAATACATTTGTCAGGTGGACTGACAAATTAACAGCATCAACTGACACCTGACTATTCTGAATTCCAGCTAGATTCACAAAAATCTCCCATTAAAACCAGACAGATCAGCTCCTTTATCTCTTTCACATGCTTAACATTGCAAAAGCCTTCCAAAGACAAATGCAAGGCTGGATAGAAAATGTGTAGTATAACTGAATCTGAGCTACAAGGGCATTAAGAGAAATCTGAGGAAGTTACCTCTACTGGAACAGCAAAGAGAAAATACACTTACAGTCCAAATCAGATTGGACTGTAATTTTGCTACAGATTACAAAAAGTTACTGAAACCTTGTTTTAAAAGTGACAGAAAAGCAGAAGGGTCAAAGAGTATGATGATTTCAGAAAGTAGAGTTCAAGCTAATGGCTTGTCCCAGCCCACAATAAAGAAGGACCAACTAAACATAGTCTCCAAATTTAGAGCACACTGAAGACAGTCTAATTATGATTTTATTATTTAGACCACATTTGTTTCTGTTCCATAAGGAAAACTACTATAAAGGTTCTTTCTTGTGAGAAGTAAATAGCTGCTCTCCGCAATGCTTAGTTTCTGAGATTTCAGGTGTCACGCAAAGTTTTTATTGTTCTAATGGGTGCCAAGCATCTACCTGGCATTGCTTACAGAGGTTTACCTTGCCAAGGGCATGTGACAGGGGGGAAAAAAGAAAACCTAACAAAAAAAACTAAAAAAAAAAAAAAAAAATAAAAAAAAA
>JAOEHX010026819.1:11780-22367 GCA_025448015.1 Bolborhynchus lineola | reverse complement strand
CTCCATCTTTTTCTTACATTCCTATTTTCCCTTTTCCCCTTTCCTTTCCCTAAATTATACCAGGGAACTTTCTGAAAGTATTTGTCCCATCATACTTAAAAAGAGATTATTCACTTTTCCTTCCCAAGAGCTGATGACCTTCCCAGGCATTAAAAGAAAGGTTTTTGAACCTGTGACCACAAGTCTGATGCTCAATTAATCTCTCACTTTCAAGCCATCTTCCTATGACTAGGGCAGGAGTGCAGCAGGAAGAAAATGCCTAGTAGTCCCCAAGTCTCCCTTCGGCCCTTCCACCATTCAGCTAAATTGTAACTATTGTCCTTGTCTTGTGAGAAAAAGGTCTACAAAACTATATAAATCAAAATTTTTATAAAATGACATGGATATTTTCTTCCACCAGCTTTACATTAGATTTTATTTCAGTTAAGTCTCAATCACATAAGCAAATAATTTGGGATTTTTTTATTCGATACCTGAAACTCCAAGGAAACCATACTATGTTGCTAGGGATCTCCATTAACACCTAGATTTGACTCCAACAGATAGTCCCTTATAGAGCTGCTACTGTATGTTATTTTGCTTTAGCCTATCCTGCAATTAAGTCTAAATTAGATCACTGGGAAAATACTACTGTTCTAATTCTCAGTTCTATATTTATAAACTAAAAAAAAAAAAGTATACTAGATCTTAATATTCTTTCATCTCTTCAGTAACACAAACAACGTCCTTTGCCACTGGAACTGAGAGACATTTCCCACTATCAGGATAAATTTCTATTTACTTCAATTCCACATAATTAAAAGTATTTAACTGTATTCCAGATTCAGTGTCTGCCTGAGAGATCTTAAAAACAAAATGTGAAACAACTAAATGGCTCATTATTGCCAGAAGTATGGCAAACTTTGGTGCCTTGCCTTGGTCAAGGAACTAGACTTGAAGAAGTCGCATTAGTTTTAAGACTTCACATGCAAAACCAAAAAAATGCAGAATATGTCTTCAAACAATCAACTTTAAAAAATGATTTATTGAGACACAAGTATTTGCATCACTTGAACGCCTGAGACACTTCAAAGATTGTAGAGAACTGCCTTGATAATGTTTTTTTTTTTGCTTTCACAGTTCCTATGTATGAGTAATCTGTAAAAAATGCATTCACACAGATTAATACATCCTCACAGAGCATTTGCCATCTTCTCACCTTTCCAGTGTGTTTCACGTAATAGCACTGGGCCTCCTCCAACACAGCTGAGTGTAGCAGTAACTTCCACTTTGAAAGATAGGATAAGGTGTTACATTTTGAATGCACACTAATATCCATCCACACAGGGAAATAATCAATATAGCTTGTGTCCTATGAATCCCTGCCAGGTTTCCTTTTTCTTGCAGTTGTGTCCTAAGCAGTTGTAGAAGCTGCTTAGCTTTTTTTTTCCTTAGGTTTGTATGGTATGTCTTAAGTTTCATTTCATGATTATCTGTTCATTGTTTTCCATGGTGCCCTAGTCTTGACCAGATCATGGGGATACTAGGAGATTTCACATTATGCTGTAAAAAAAACCCAAACCAACCCAAACCACCTGAAACTCAGATCTTTGTCAGATCTTTAGTTTTTATTTTTTCAGATTCTGAAATCCAAGTAGTGATTAAAATGACAAAACCCACAGTAGGGAAAGTATGAGAATCTGATTCCAGCTGAAGAATCGAATACAACTCTCACAAAGAACTAAATTTTACAATTCTTTTTAACTTCTAGTTATATAGTGACCTAGTAACCACAAGGATGTTCTTTCAATGTAAGATTCTATGCAAGATCAAGATATAACCTAGATTTTCAGTCAAGCTTCAGAGATGGGTGTAATACTCCTAGAATGAAATTGTATTTTGTTTTTAGGCTTTGGTGAAGCCTCTCGTCTACAGAGCAGGGTTTTTTTTTTTATGGAATTGCACAAGTTTTCTGCAATCCTAAAAAAAACAAACCACGCCTAAAAAATAAATCTTCAGGAGAATGACTGTTCAAAATCCTGTGTTTTTCTCAGTCTTCCAAATTTACTCTTTCCTTAACTGACACATTAGCTAAATTAAAATACGGAGAAACACATATTGCTGTTTTTTCTGTAAGGGATGCTTTCAAAACCTGACACTAGCTTCCATCACTTGAAGCTTTGCATAGTTCCTGATAAATTTCATACAGAACCAAGGGATGTTTGTTTTGTTTTTTTTTTTTTTTTTTTTATGTAGCAATGTTATGAAGCGCTCTATAAAAAGGACAGCTGAGAAAAGCTATTTTTCAACTACTGCAGTGAAGAGCCTACTCCACAAATTTTGGCTGAATGAAGTCATTTAATCTTCCACAAGGTGCTGAAGTAGTACATTATGACATGGAGTACAGGCTGTCTTTTTGTGGCAGTTTGTTTTAAGGTGAAATATAATCTCACCATTATACATAGAGGGCATCATTCATTTAAATTATCATGTCATGTCCAAAATGACATGCTATGCTTTCTACAGTCAGTGAAGAGAGTCATCCCTGGGAGTTATATCATTCAAAGACACGTGTAAACTAGATGACGTGCCTTTCTGTGAAAGAATCCATGTAATATCCCTATTCTCTCTGTAGAAGACATAAGTGATTAAATATTCAGGCAGTTTGGACAACTAAACTGGAGAGGGTGGAAGGAAGGAAGTGTATAGGTAACATTCCTTTCTTCATCATTCAATTTGTTCCTTCATAAAGAAAAACTTACGTGAAATGTCATATCTTAATTTATACCTTAGTAAATGTCCTTTTCATTTTTTAGCTAAAGCATTGAAAGAATTTCTTTGGAAGCTATCAAGGAAAACAAGAATATATATGATATATTTCTAATGTTGAAATATTTAAAATTCATATTCTGGAGACCAAGTCTGTACTGGTGTTGTATAGACATTCCTCATTATCCTGCACACAAATGGAATTGCCCTCTCCTACTTGCAAAATCATATACCAAAACTAAATCCGGAATTTTTTTCTGTGAACAAGTGAAGAGTTGAAAAAGACAAAGACAAAAATTTACAAGTGACTTAATTACTTTTGAGAGAGAAAGATAGAAATATGTTCTTTCTTTAGGTGTATTTCATAGAACCATGAAAACAAAGAATCAACCAGGTAGCTCAAAGCCCTATCCAGCCTGGCCTTGAGCACTGCCAGGTATAGGGCAGCTACAGCTTCTCTGGGCAGCCTGTTCCAGTGCCTCAGCACCATCATTATAAACAATTCCTTCCTTATATCTAAACTAACTATCCTCTCTGTCAGATTAAAGCCATTTCTGTTTGTGCTGCCACTACATGCCTGTGTAAAAAGTACCTCTCTAGCTTTCTTGTAGACCACCCTCATATTCTGGAATTTCTCCCATTGTTTTTGAAAATCTACTCTCTTTGAGGACATCAAGAGTGTTGGAGGGAGAACTGTGTGCTATGGGTGTGCCCAAATCCATATTTAAGAATCTAAGTGCTTGTTCTAAATACAGAAAAGGACATAGAAACCAAAATTAGATGTAAAACTGGTACGCTTAAATATTTTGTTCTGTGCAGGATCTTATGTGGCCTTGTACTAAACAAGTGGGAAAAGTAATCACCAGTATAAACTTTGAGAAGAAAGGCAGAAAGAATTTACTTGCCTAAAGTAATTGGTTTAAGACAAAAAAAAAAAAAAAAAAATTTGCAATGGATTTCCAGGAAAGCCACACATCTCAAGTCCTGAATAGCACTCCCAGCAGAGCATGCTAATGACAAACAACAAAACTCTTCTATTTCCGTGACTAAAAGGCTGAGGGTACAAACACCAAAAAAAGTCTGGTGACAGCAGAAACAACAAAGTTCCTTAGTGTCTATTTGCACTTTCGTGTTCAGTATTTGTAGTTTATATTGGATTCATAATGGTAGATGTGGTAGTCTCTCCTAAAAGAGGAAAAACTGCAGGAAGCAGTGCATCTCTAAGGCTATACTTTTTGTTATCATTCTTACAGTACTCTTGATTTAGAGTTCATACTCAGCTCTAGCAAACCTCTACAGAACACACAGCAGAAATATAGGCTACGCTTGGGGAGAGATTATGACCCTACATAAATTGCTTTTTATATGAGAATGCTTTATATTCAAGCCTTGCTCCAGGATGAAAATCCTTCCTGGCAGTTAGAAATTTAAACAGACAAAGAAAGCGCAAGATATCACACCCGTCTGACTTGTGTCCACAGAGCTGCAAAGAAGTACTATTTAGACTCCTCTGTTTTACAAGGCTTCTTATTTGTTATAAATCAAGCTATTCACTTTATTAGTATAGTTGTACAAGAAATGCAAACATTCCCTATCATTGCTTTCTTCCCCTATTAAATATAGCATAGTACAATGGCTGTCTGATAACCCACAATGAAAACTCTAGCACGTACATTCTAAGCTACAAAATATTTTTAGGTTCTGAGACCTGACAGTCTTATCTGTTGCTAGCAAACATAACAGCACAGTAGATAACCTGAATGGAAGATAAATATATACCAGTGATGGTAGGCTTATTGTAGAGACTGCACTACTACTGCTATAGCTGTAATTCAGAGAAAGACTTCATGAGAGCTTTTAATTTGATGTACTTTACAGGTGAATTGTTCAAAACACATCATCATTTCAAAATAAAGGTGCAAAAACCACCCAAGGTACAGCTGCTGAAGTAAAGGTATGATCAGAGTATGACAAAAATCTTCCAAATATTGTCATCTTATAAAACATTATTTTACTAGATTAGTTTACAAAATATCCACAGAACAAAATTCTGGACCCAGGGCAAAATTGCATCTAACACCAGTGCCTGAAATCCTTCTGG
Source organism: Bolborhynchus lineola (assembly GCA_025448015.1). Lineage (NCBI taxonomy): Eukaryota > Metazoa > Chordata > Aves > Psittaciformes > Psittacidae > Bolborhynchus > Bolborhynchus lineola. The sequence continues at coordinate 17,518 of JAOEHX010026819.1, read as the reverse complement.
TCTCATATTATCACTTTTGTATTCTTCTTCAAGACTTTTCTTCTGAATTTTTTCTTCATATTAGCAATCATAAAAAATACACAGCTACATTCTCAGGTTTCTTAAAGTAATAGTCACTTATGATACTAATAGAAAATCCTACATTTTGCATTCTTTTGGATGGAAATATTAAGCCTTCAAAAATAGTTTTATGGTCTCTGATGAATTTTTAAAGATCTGTGGAATTAAAATAAATTACAAAACACCTGCTTAATCAACTCACAGCAGCTGAAGGGATGTGTTACATATATGCTTTGCGTTTGGCTGTTCAAATATTACATCAAATATTGTTTACAGAAGCTAAGCATATTTTCTGCATGCTTCAATCCACTCTTATTTATACTTCCACATAAAAAAACCCAATTTTTTGTTCTCACTGACAGAGAGGGGAGCAGAACATTTTGCTAGTGAACCAGGGGTGTTAGCTTGAATCTTACTCCAAATAACCAAATGAACAAATGAGACTCTGAATGCTTTCCCTTGACCATTAAATATGGATAAATGTGATTCCAGTTCTACTTCTACAGCAAAACCTGTGTTGCTGTAAATATGCTGAACCAGTTTGACAATAATTCTGATTCCCAGATTCACTGTAGAGTGATATTTTACAAACTGCTTATTCACAAAATTGTTCTTGCAGTCTAATTAGCAAATTAGATTTATTAATGTAAATTAATATTAATAAATTATTTTTGGCAATAACATCCTGATTTAATTTAATTTTTGTTTTAAACCACTGGCAAAGTGGCAGTTCATAACATTTAAGAAGCTCGTAAAGAACACAAAATTCATTTACTATTCACCATTTATAGGTCTAAACTTGTCCCAGTCTCCTTAGGTAAGAAGATAATATGGTGCTATATTGACATGGTATGACATGCACCGTTTTATCGAAGGCAGCTACAGGTGTGAAGATGCCACAACTACAGTCTAGATTTCTGCCACACAAGATGATAGGAAATTTGAAAAGAAGTCTGGTACTCCTAACACAGTGACTTATGAGATCCTCCACCATTCACACATGTCAAAAAATAAGAAAGGAACATTATTCGGATCACAGATTAAATGAATGGCAATGAATGTCAGGACAAGAAGAGTGCCAATGACAAATATTTTTTTCTAAGTAATTAAAAAAAAAAAAAAAAAAGAAAAGAAAAAACCAGAAAGAAAACAGTTTATGACTGGTAGAACTTCAATAAACCATCCTGAAATTCTACCAAAAAGAACTGAGGAGAATTTCAAAGTTAACTGTTGGTTTCAATGCACTTATTTGCTCAAAAAGCTTTGACAGTACTCTAAGCAGCTGTGCCTGCTCCATAAAAGACAGCTAGGAAAAGCAATCCTTTTCTTGTGAAGTCATTGTCATGCTGCAATACTCTTCAGAATGGCATTCATACTGTTCAGTGTTTCTTCATTTGTCCAAGCACTTTTTTTCATAATAATTCTGTCTTTATTTATTTTTTTTTTTTAATTTCATTAGACATGGCATGAAATAGTTGTAGCACTTGATGAGAAGCTGAATGAAGAAACAATGTTGCATCGAGTGGTTAAATCCACCTTGCTCAATTAGAGACACAACTTTCTCCTAAATATTTACTGTGTGCTTATAAATATACATTTCTAAATATTTTCCTGACCTATTTTTTTCTCTGCTGTGAACAAAAGTAGCTAGAATATAAGAAATACAAGTATTTCAGGTCTGCCTGAAAGCAAGAAATGCCAAAAATTCCAGTTGTTTTTATGTGATTTTGCAGCCATAAGATTAAGAGAAGCAATTGAATGCTGTAAAGCACCAAGTATGTTACAAAATGGACCTTAACTCTTGCACAATGAGAGGGAGGTGCGCTAAAACCTCTATAACAATCGCATTCACTAATTTTTTATTGCTACTGCAGACTAGTTTTAGCAAGAGTGGTAAAGCTAAATCCATCAGGTCATATCTTACATTCAAACAATGGCTGAAATTAAATATTTCAGAGCTATGTTGGAATCTCATCATGCACGTTTCAACACGTGAGTTTCTGACTGATTTAAATCTTAGAACATAAACTATTAACACAGTAACATGTTTTCCTAGTTACAATTGTTTAAGACAATAGACTTGTATCTGTGGAGGTTTTTCAGCCCTTTTTTAAATGGCACTAATAACATTCTCAGCAGTCTCAAGTCTCACTAGACACCAAATAAAAAAGATTTTGTTTGAACATTTTGTCGTTATGAAAAAATCCACACTGTGCTACTAGAGCAACAGAGTCACTTTGTCTTAATGAAAAATATATCTTTCCCTCTCTTCCCTCTTCAACTGCTTTGCAACACTAAAATGGTTTCATCATTTGTGATATACTACACAGGCTCAAATTTGCTGACTACAAATAACTTTCCAGGGCTCTTCATCATATTAGTTGAGGAAAAAAAAAAGTCAACCTTTCAGAACATTTTTTTCTACTGATAACATTCAGGTATTAAGAATGTTTAGAAGTCAATACCATTATTCAGAAGAGTAAGTATTGTAGAATTCTTTCAGTGTAGAATTATTCATTCATGTGATGAGAACAAATATTTCATATTTTCAAAAACCACAGTCACTAATCAAAATTTTCAGACATTATATCAAGTAAAATTTCATGTAATTTTTCTGTCCTATAAGCAAAGGGTAGGAGGAGGAAGAGTAACAGCCTAAATGACTAATAGGATAAATATCTTTTTTCATTAGAAAAAAAAAAAAAAATCAGTGTTGAAATATTATATAATTTCAGGACATTTCCTTCCTCTTTCACCATTCCAACATGTTAGCCAAATGAAAAGAGAAGTGAATCACAGGAAGGATATGGCTTGCTCACAGAGAAGAAGGAACAAACTGGAGTACCTGCTGTGGAAATAAAGAACACCTAAGAACAAAAAGCAATAGAAGTCTAAAAAGTCAGTTGATAGCAGTGTCAGAATAGGGTATTAGAGGACATCTTTGTCAACAAACAGTTTCAACATTCAGTTCTTTCATCCAAACTGTAGACAAAAGAAATACTTAAACTTGAGAATTTCTTAGAGGACAAAAAAAAAAAAAAAAAAAAAAATTAAAAAATCTGTATTAAAAAGTAAAGATTAAAATGAAAAAGGATGGAGGAAAAATGGAATGGAAGAAAGAAAAATGCATACAGTTGGTAAAAAACGAAGGGCTTGTATTTCATATAAACACAAGCTCCAGAAAGATTTCTAAGAGGGAGTTTTTTGATAGAAGTAGTTGCTCTGGTGCCCTTAATTACAACAACAAAATATGAACCCAGTTGCTCATTCAAAAATGCTCCAGCACTTTTTTTGCAGTTCTATGCTTAACCAATACTGTTCATTTCAAAATGTCTGCGCTGAGGTTGGCATAAATTATTCTTCAGAAAGGTAGAAAACTGTCATTCCTAATTTTATTTTACTAATGCTCTCTTAATATTGAGATAAGGCCGTTCAAGGCATTTGCTGCCCTTTTGTATTTCCATGCTTATTGCTGGAATGGTATTCAATACTTATTTATTATATTTATTATATTATTATATTATATTTAAAATTTATTTTAATTTGCCCTTATCATTACTTCATTAACAGGCTTTTTTGCATTTCAGTCATATTGAGCATTAAAGAGTGTATTTATTTCATTTTAGTATAGTAGATATCTCCTAAAGAATTCTCACAATGCTACCTAGGACACAGATAAATTCTGTAATGTGGCTTTATAGATGCCGCATTTTGAATAAATAAGACATTTGTTAAAAAAAACCCAAACTAATCCTGAAGTCTTATTACTTTCCAGATCCATACTTACTATCCAATTTAAATGAAAGCTTCATGATACTTAGTATGTGTTACTCAAAATAATGCAGTATGATGGATCTTAATTTTCTTTCAGACACTGGGTTTACATTAATGTAAATCCAGTATCTTCAATGGAATTGCTTCTAGTTTACTTTTAGTAACCAGAAATAGTGAATATGGATGGATTCACAAAAGCTTTGAATTATCCTAGGAATATTTCCTGGGCATTAGTTAAGACCTAATTAGAGGAATTCAGACATTGAAAATAATTTCTAATGGTGAGAGAAGATTCATTTACTGACATCTCACATAACGCAAGGAGTTACAAAAAATCTTGCTCATCTCTGAATCAAATGTTTCCATAAAAATCTGCTTACCATCTCATACCATGTTTTGTTTAGCTTTACTAATGCTTTTATCGATGGTTGCCTGGAGTTGAGTTAAACTGCTTTATAAACGTATGTTAGCTATAATTTGTTTTTTACTTCTAGTTCTATCTTTAATTTCTCTATTATTTTCATACAACAGGTAGATTAATGATGTGTTTTTTGTATTGCTTGCATGTGCCACTCGGGTTCCTTAAACTGAGGTCTTGACAGGTGATGATGCAATCTTAATCCAAATTACAAATAAATTCCAATCCACATGTTTTAGGCATATATCCAAACAAGAAAAAGAAATATATATATAATATTTATTTATATATGGGCAAAATCATTACTTCTAATTGGGTTGTTAATGATACACAGATGTATAAAAATAATTTTACACATTCAGAAGTATACAATAATATTTGAACTAGAATTTTAAACAGTGCTCTCCCACAGATCTTGTTGCTGTTACTTGACAAAGGAAACTACTTAAGACATGAGTGCTCAAATGAAATTTTTGTTTGTTATTGCCTGCTTGATCAAAAATAACTTTGCCAAGGCATAGTTTAGTATAATTTAACAAGCTTTATCTTAGTAATCCATCATCTACATAACGCACAGAAGGAACAATTATCCACTGCAAGATAGAAAAACATAGATGCCATCTAGCTGAAACACATATCCCAGATTATGGTCAGTATTACTATTCTAGTAATACGGCCAGTGACAAAACAGTAAAATGTTAGCGTGGCGGTGAGTGGATAACCCAGTACTCTAATTACAGAAAAGCACACATTTGCTCTTCCCTTCCCCCAGGACAAATAGATGTGGCAGCTTTGAATGTAAGGATATTGTTTTGATTCCTTTTTTGATAGAATTGCAATGTAGTCTAGAAGAAGTTGCAATTTGTCTATTTGTCTTCTTGCAAAAGAGAGAAGCCGTGATGCAGATGTCTGGAATAATCATCTTGGTTAGTTAGGCAATAGAAGTCTGTAAATGACAATAATATCTTTTATTAAATCAGGTATGTGTGTGTGTGTGAAGGATGGGAGAATTGTTATGTCACCATAGCATAGTTTCAAGTCTTAAAAAAAAAAAAAAAAATAGAATAGTTAATCAGTAATTATTTTGTAATAATTGCTTTTAGTAGAATGTGTATGAATTATTGTGCATCATCATAGCCTTCTAAATGAGAGCTTTACTTCTTTATAAATCATTTTGTTTCATTCAAATAGTTTTCATTCTGAAGATAGCTAAATGTTGCCAAGAGGTTTTCAAGAGGTGTAATACGAAGTATTTCTTTCATTATGTACCACCCATAGCTTCTTCCTTCATTCACTAAATGCTACAACAAACTAGAACAAGTTAGCATCATTAGTCGTCTAAGATACAATAAACAATTTGTTTCCACTTCTACTGTGTAACAACATTTCATTTCAATTATGAGCAAGCCACATATATAGAATCATAGAATAGTTAGGGTTGGAAAGGACCTTAAGATCATCTAGTTCCAATCCCTCTGCCATGGGC